>JASDQU010736020.1:0-29687 GCA_032191745.1 Picea mariana | reverse complement strand
TCTTGATCACCCAAGCATAGGTATGCCTGCCTTGGGTTTTGAAATATGTCATGATATTTGTTGGATGTTTGTGTGCAGCTTCCGTCAGGTTCTCCGAGTCTATACCCTTTCTTGAACATCTACAAACTATTTCAGTTATCAGTTCGCATCTTCTAACTTCATACTTTGGGGGGCAATTTGTTACACATCAAAATTACTCAGTTTGATAGTGTCACAAGTGTCGTCATTACAAAGGTCGTAAATGTCATATTTTGCTCACAAGGTCGCAAGTGTCGCATGTTTCTCACAAGTGTCACAAACATCAAACAAAGCATACTGTCATGATGCCTATGTCGTGCCTATAACGACATGAGAAGGACACTTGAAACACCTCAAACATTTGATTTGGAAGAGGAGAAATGAGTCAGCAGGCTTGCAAACCTTTTGTCGTCTGAAAGCACCTCAAAAACTGAGTTTTTGGAGGGGAGCGCTCCCCCTTACACTATCTTGGAGCGTCGACGCTCCCCCTTGCACTGTCAGGGAGCGTTATAACGCTCCCCTGGCCCTTTTGAGGGAGCGTTATAGATTTTGAGAGCGCTGGCGCACCCCTAAAGCTTACCAGGGAGCGCTACAACGCTCTGATGGCCCTCTTGAGGGAGCGCTACCTATTCTGGGCGGTTGTTAAGATGTTGAGATGAGTGGGGGAAGCATCTTTTCATTCTTGGAAGGTAGTTGGATTCGAATCCCTAGTCCAACCATGATCCTAGGGCAGATCCTCAACTGAAGGAGGAAAATCCTCACCTTCCCCAAGGATATCTCAAGATTGTTGAGCCTCTCCAAGGCTATATAAGCAAGCTTTCTAATGGTGAAAGGGAGATGGAAAATGGAGAATTACACCAAACTTATGATCTCATAAGTGGTGCTGGAGCTGATTGGGGGAAGAATTATCAGCATGAAACTTATGATCTCATAAGGAACACACAGTCAGCCAAAGGAGAGTAATCAGTGAAGCTTTTGTCATCCAAATTGTGGAACTTTCAGGCAAGGGTTAGACGAAGAGGACTTGACGAAGCTATCGCATTCGCATCTACGATTGTAAGTACTGTTGTCGTTATTCTCATTAATATGACACGCTTGGCCCTTTTCTTTCTATTTTGTGTCTAATGCCACATGAACTTATCACTAGTTGATAGATCTATTTTCAAGCTAACATTAATAGAGTAGGAAGTGGTCGTATCTTTCTTTTTCCACAGAACTCATCGAGGAGAAAAGGATTGGAGCGCAACTCGGAGCGTGCAGGGACAAACGTCGATAAAAAGGTACTTCTGTCATCCTTCCTTCTCATGTGTTAATTTAGATAGATTTGAAAGGAAGTCAGTGTCCATGATAAGCATTTTTCTGTCTAGGGTTAAGGTCAAGCTTTAGAGGTGATCTACCTGTCCGCGGGGAGATTTTCCTACAACATGAGGCACTCCTGCAAGGCCTCAGAAAAGCATTAGATATAAACATTCAAAATTTGACTATCTTTGGTGATTCAGAAATCGTGGTTAAACAGGTAAAAGATTCTATCCACTGTTTATCTCTGCACCTTAAAAGCTACCAAACTGAGGTATGGAATTTAATGAACAAGTTCTCCGCATTTCACATAAATTATATTCCTAGATTGAATAATTCGAAAGCTGATTTGTTAGCTAACGTCACTTCAAAACTTTTTCCTACAGAAGGCTTATCTCCAAATGCATTTTCCATCGAACTGTTGTTCAAACCATTCGTCCCAGACAATATCACGAATTGGAGAGTCTTCGATGACGATCAATAGTTCATAATTTTTCTAGATATGGAAGAAACGTTCCAGGGCGCAGTGATCGACGAAGGTACCCATGATGAAAATGTTTGTGACTTTATGGTAATACCAGATCCAAGATCTCTGGAATCTTCATCAGGCATGGTAAATTCTATCTCGAAATCTGTAGTTAGATTAGAAAAATTTTATGATCTTCACGACAAGTTTAGAAAATCAGTGAACTATAAAATGAATAGTTCCTCTTTGACGCATGGAAAAGTAAATTTGGGAACTAAAGACAACCCACAGTGCATTAATTTAGGGGTGGGGTGTTCTGAGCAAGAAAAATTAGCGTTTATTAAGTTGTTTAAGGAATTCAAAGATGTTTTTGTCTGGACGTACGACGACCTGAAAACCTTTGACCCTAACATCATACAACACGTTATCCCCATGAAACCCTAAACCCAACCTTTTCAACAAAAGTTAAGGAAAATCCACCCAAAACTCGAACCAACGGTCAAGAAGGAATTAAATAAACTCTAGAACGCTAAGATAATTTTCCCAGTTAGGCACACACAATGGGTCTCTAATCTTGTCCCTGTCAGAAAGAAGAGTGGTGAAATCTGACTATGTGTCGATTTCTGAAATATTAACCGAGCGTCTGATAAAGACAACTACCATGTCCCTCCCATGGAACAAATCCTTCAAGAGGTATCTGGTTCTGAAAGATTATCCTTGTTGGATGGTTTTTTAGGGTATAACCAAGTCCTGATGTCCCCTCCAGACCAACTCAAAACCACCTTCCGCACTTCATGGGGCACCTACGCTTATAGAAAGATGCCCTTTGGACTCATAAACGTCGGTGCCACTTTCCAGAGAGCGATGGACATGGATTTCCAAGGATTAATCAATCAATCTGTCGTAGTTTACCTGGATGATGTCACTGTCTTCTCGAAAAATAAGGAAGATCATCTAGCTCATTTAAGATCCATTCTACAGCGATTTCGTAAGTACGACATTTCTTTGAATCCTAAAAAATATATCTTCACTGTAGAACAAGGTAAACTCCTTGGATTCATTGTATCGAGTTAAGGGATGATTATCGACCCTGAAAGAACTCAATTCATTTCAAAACTGCCCCCTCCCTCGTAAAAAAAGTCCATGCAATCTTTCTTAGGTCAGATAAACTTTGTTAGGAGATTCGTCCCCAGCTTTTCAGAAATGGTGAGACCATTACAAAACCTAATAAAAAAGGATGTACAGTACCATTGGAGACCTTTAGAAATCCAGGCTTTTGTTTCAATAAAAAAGGCCATAATAAATGCTCCTTCTCTAATGAGTCCCGACTTTTCGCAAGACTTCACCCTCTACACTTTTGCCTCTGACCGTTCATACGCTGTCGTTCTAACTCAAAAGAACGTTGAAAATAACGAAGTCCCAATTGCCTTTATGAGCTCAGCCTTCAAGGGGGAGGAACTTAATTACCCAACAGTAGATCAGCAAGCCTACGCTATTTTCAAAGAAGTAAAGCACTTCCGATCTTATCTATTGAAATCGAGGATGAAAATCATTGTCCCTTACCCGGTTGTTAGAAATCTGTTAGTACAGAAAGAACTAGGCGAAAAAAGGGCAAATTGGGTCACATCCTTGCAAGAGTATGACATAGAAATCACCCCAGCACAAATAGTAAGAGGACAAGGTTTATGCAATTTGGTCGATGATTCAACTGCAGGACAACAAGAGCAAAATGATATGTTAAATTTAGGACAGTACTATCAAAATCAAATCTGCTGTGCACAAAACCCTATTAGTCCCTGATACGATGACATAAAATTTTGTCTTATGCACGGATCAGCTCCCCATCATCTTGATCCCACAAAAAGGAGAGCACTAAGATTAAAATCTTCTTCTTTTCAGATGATTAATGGTATTTTGTTTCGTCAAAATTTTGATGGAGTACTAATGCGTTGTCTTGAGAAAGATGAAGCAGAAAAAGTCTTATTGGAATTGCATGCAAGAGAATCTGGTCGGAATTTTGGTGGAGACACCACTTCCCATAAAGTATTAAGAGCAAGTTATTACTGGCCTACCCTTTTTAAAGACACTCGTGGTTTATGTCACAAATGTGTGATTACTTTGCAACCAACTTTCCCTTTGCAACCAATTTTGGTAGACTCCCCTTTTCAGCAGTGGGGTCTAGATATTATAGGCCCAATCAATCTGCCATCCTTGCAGCAGCATAAATATATCATAATAGCCACAGATTACTTCACCAGGTGGTGCGAGGCTGCCCCATTAAAAGTTGTAAATACCGGCCAGGTAATATCCTTCTTGAATTCAAATATTATTACTCGTTTCGGTATCCCTGAATGCCTGGTATTTGATAATGCTTCTTATTTATTGTCTCTTGAAATGAGTGATTTCACTCTAGAGAAAGGAATTAAATTAAAGTATTCTGCTAGCTATTACCCCCAAGGCAATGGTTTGGCAGAATCAACTAATAAAAATCTGATCAATATTATCAAGAGAACGGTCTCCAAAAACCATAAAAATTGGCATAACGCATTGTTAAACGCAATCTGGGCTGATAGAGTAACTCCTAAAACTACTATGGGTAACTCACCTTTCTTTCTCGTTTACGACAGGGAGGCGATTATTCCACCACATGTCCTCCTTCCATCTTTGCAGTTATCTCAGAAAGTATAGTAAGAGGACTGTCCCCCTTTGGAGAGTCGAATTAACGCTTTGTTAAAATTAGAAGAAGTGAGGGCTCAAGCAAAACAGAAATTGGATCAACATCAACTCATTGTTAAAAATTGGTTTGATTCCAATTTTTCCTCTGACAGAAATTTCGAGGTAGGTGACCTTGTCCTAAAATGGGACAAACCTCATGAGGGAAAAGGAGAACATACAAAGTTTCAGAACTTGTGGCTGGGACCATTTTTAATTGTTGATAAATTGGGTCCCAGTTCCTTTCGATTACATAATTTAGAGGGACAGCCAGACACCTTTCCGGTGAATGGCCAAGCTCTAAAAAGGTACTTCGCCTGATGACACTCCCATGTACTCTGTGTAAATATTTTCTGTTTTGTTTGTTGTTGGTTTTTCTTTGCTGGTTTGTTTTGATTTTTTCTTTATGCTTATCAGTATTTCTTTTTGAAACACATATGCCTGCATCATGGGCTAGCTCAGACGAAGAGAACAGAAAAATTTCTCCTCTAAATGACTGCTGAAAGTTGTTTAAACATCAATTGTGATATTTTTCTGAGTTTTGCAGCCATGTTAAAGATAACTCGTTGTTTGAAAAGCATTTCTTGATTTCAATCTGCAATTGAAGGTACTCACAATCATCCATAAAAATTCTTTTTACGTTGTCCCTGTTCCTTAAGAGAACAACTCAGAGATGTCTCCCTGCTTTTGAAAGTCAGTTTATTAACAAACTATTTCTAGATCTTAATGAAGGACAGCTAAGAAATTTCTTCAAGGTCTGTAATTTACTAAAGATATGTCCAAAAACCAGGATTTTCAGCGTCACCCCGCTCTATTAAAAATCTTTAAAACTAAATAAATCTTCCAAGAGCTGTGGGAAGTGCTTGTAAACCCGCCAAGATACTGAACATGTCTACTGGCAGCGGGTAAATGCATGCATGACGCCAAGATAACTTCGTCGGGGTACTAAACAGGCCCGCTGGCAACGAAGCAATGTCAGGTATATGAAAATTCTCAGATACGGATTATTTTTTACCTTAAATGTCCTTCGTTCTGATATGGAGCTTCTTGGCAAGATACAGATATTGGAGTGGGTTAATTGACATCCCTGTCGAGGCTATGGACGCCTTCTGGCAGCAACGGCCCTATCAACAGTATTGAATATTTTAACTTTAATATCGTGACTCTCTTCTGTTAAGATTGTTGTCAGTTTTCGTCTCTTTAAAATAACAGTAGTCTGAAACTGGAATGCATTATAATTTTTTACGATGTTTAGACAGATTTTTGGTTGTTTTCAATTCGATTTTTTTTTTATTATCCTAATCTGAACTCGTTCATTTGGCAGAGATAACTACTTCTCCCAGCGTGTCGCCATTGTTGGCAGCAATAATATAATTTCTATTGTTTATAAGCTGTTTACATAGGGTCTCTAAATCTTCATTACTCGTCATGACCATTCTCGTTAAACAATACTTGTCACTTGTCGCTCTTTACATATCTTCCTTTCAATTTTTGTTTTCATGACTGTAAGCATGAAAACTCGCAGTTGGAATTGACACTTTGTTTCGATTTATGATTAAAGGAAAACTGTTCATATGGTCTATTATCGAATTGTCATATTTTGCTATGAACATGATTGTTTTCTTTGTTTATAACCCCTTGGTCCTAAATGTGCCTTGGTTACATAAGTGAAAAACCTCCACTCATTAATATTCGATTAATATCAATAGGGTTTTGATTCATAAAACTTGTAATTATTCAATGTTTATTTCAAACATTTACCTTTGTAATCAAGTCATGAATGTGAATTCTATGGTTTTCAAGTGTTTACATCCTTGTACGTACCCATATGCCAAGGTGTCATATGAAGTACAACATGATATTACTGCTCTGTATGGCATCGGGCTTCACGATCTCATTCCCAGGCATGGTGGTTAATGCCTCTGTCTACCATTTTGAACTGTCATAGCATTGTTTTGTTCGGGGCTATGGATCTGTATTTTCTTATCAAACCCTACCTTTGATTTTCGTGTTGATTCCCTTATGTTTGCCATGGATCCAGTGGTAAGGATTGAGCCCAATGGCATCCAAACCTTGTTATCATATGATAACACTAGGGACGATTTAGAAAGGAATGGTTGGTGTGTATTCATTGAAAAATTTAAGGGTTTCAATCTGAGAGTTGCCCAAGAGTTCGCATTGACTTTCGACAGTTGCAGAGCAAAGATAGGTGACGTGAAGCTTGAGGTAAATGAAGATTTTTTAAGCCAAGATACGAGTTTACCAGCTGTCGTCCAAAAGTGGTTCAAGAACGCAAAAGTCGAAGAGGTTCCCTCGACTCTATTGTTCACCTCACGGAAAATTACTAGTTGCGACCGAGGTATGCCTGTCTCATCTTTAAAACCTAGGTGGAATGATCTTCTTGCTATTGTGAAAAAGTTTATTACATGTGAAGGAAGATTTGGTTTAGTTTTCCTGTATCACCTATGATTGCTTATGAGTTTCGTTGACCTCCCATTGAACATGCCCTATTTTCTTCTTAGAATTCTATACAAGATGGGAAAGTGGTTTAGGAGGCAGAAGTCTGATTCTAGTTTGTTCCATCATGGTTTAATTAATATTATCCTTGTACATCAGTTGCAATTGCACAACGATTGTTGGGATGCTTTTGTGTTACGAAATGGTTTTGGCAATAGTGAGTTGGGACAGGTTGATAAGCCTTTTATCACAGAAACCCTCGTGAACACTACAACCTCTTCTCCACCACTCCTGCCCTGTGATCCTACCCCTAATTTTGAACCCTCGACCTACCCTGATGCTACTCAACCGGACACTCAACCAGGTTCGCACCCGAAGAGTTGCACTAAGACTGTTAAAAAACCCACAGGGAAGAAACTAAAGGGCAGTGTCAATGTTAATTATAAGAATAAAGGGCCTGGAGGTTTGATTTCAGGATGTGCTCAAAACAAATCCAAACCCTGTGCAGACAAAAACAATATGATTGAATTAAGTGAAGACTCAGATTCGGAAATTGAAAGGTTCTTGGCCGAAGAGTATCCATTGTCATATGGACTTTGCCCTAACAGACCCTACGATTATGTTACCAACCTGCCACCGTGTCTAAAGGATAATCCTGATTTTCCTGGCGTCCAACTCCGTGACAAACCGACCTATCACGTGGACGATTCTCCAACTATTAATGCTATCAGTGCCAATGAACAGTCTCTACAACCACAGTGTAATGAATGTCGATCCTGGATCGACATGTATTATACGGATGTGCCTTTACTATAGTCTCGTCTTAAATCTTTGAAAGACCAAGTGGATTTGTTGACAAACGAGAACAGTAGACTCCAATCCATAGCTCAAGCAAAGGAAAAACACCTAAAAACTACAGGGTCTGTTATTTTTAAGAATGTAGAGGCAGTGACAGCAATAGTAAACTCCAAGATTGCTTGATATGTTTTAATCCCATGATTTGAGGTATGATATTTTTCAAAGTTTAGGATGATTTTGTCTTTCTCAATTTAGGATACACGATTTGTTTGAATAGATTAATTTTTAGTTTTTTTTTGTTGAATAAAATATGATTGTAGTTATAATTATAACTAGCTACAGAATCGTAAGATTCTGTAGCCATTTATAAAAATTCGAATTGCTTGATTTTACAATTGAAAACGTATCTAAAATTTTCCCATTTTTATTTGTTTTTGGGAACCCATGATTTTCAAAGAGATATGAAGCACTGTTGAGATCTTCCATCCATATGAACTTTGTGTTTTTAGTAAATAGATTAGGTTGTTTGTATTTTGATATCAATTAAAATCAGGGAGGTTGCATCCCCCATATTTTTGGAACAGATTTGATATTATCAACATGAAACATTGTGTTCCTGGAACCTATATAAGCATGTTATTTTGTAAACATGAAATCATCTATGCCTGGGGCAGGACTATGGATTTTTCATTTACAGACTTGAATGAAATATAATACTGGTCATAGCTTTAGCTTTTCCATATTGTGGTTTTATTCAAGTTATGATTGTTTCAATTTGTAATTAGATTATGATTGCTTTCGATGTCGTGGTTTACTACAGATTGGTATGATAAAAATTTATATATTATCCATATTTTATGTTCCAGATTTAACATACAGTAATCATTCTGTTCAAACTTGAGATTAAGATATTTATCTTCATCATTTGTTGAATATTTATACACAAGTTCTCACAGCAGTATTTACCTTAATGTGGCTGCTTGTGAAATTATGAGATTGTTGTGATCGTATCTCTTATATTTTCTATCATTCGAATTCCATTATTACTGCTTCACGTTTATGAGAAGCAATTGTAGGATCTGCTACAGGTTTACCTCATCAGACAGGGAGATTAGATGTTGCACACTGAACAAATATTGGATGCGATAATAGGTCAATTTGCTAGTTTAATTTCATTAGTTTAATTAATATAGAGATTTCCTGTAGTTAAAACATCTTCTACTATCTGTGATTTTTACTTTCAATTAAACAGTTTGATATTCCATTTCTCAGTTATTAACATTATAAGAAAATAAATCAAAAAGATTAAATAGATTTACTGTTGTTTAAAAAAATCAATTGATATTCGATTTTCGCGGATTTAGATTAAAATTTGTATTTTGTAAATATTATATATATATATTAGAAATAGAATCATTTGTATATATTGTACATATAATAAGTAGAGTTATTTTATAAATATTAGTTAGTTAAATTGTAAATATATATTAGATCTATATATAGTTTTCAACGATTGCTATTCATCAAGTTATTGCATTTCCTTTAGTTTTGTTTTTCATTTTCTTTAGGACTTAGATTGGCCAACGGAGCCGCTAAACCCGTCAGAGTGAATTAATCCAAACGGCTTGGGTTAATTAGACAACCCAGGACCGGATTCACTCCTCCAGGTTACGAGCAGTCACTTTCACCCGCCAACACAACCCACAACATTGATTATTGTAATTAAAAGGAATGCATCAAATTTAGAGTGTTGTCTTAAATAGAAATATTAATAACATTAAACTACATGGAATGTAAACCAACATCTATGGAAATAGAAGCAACTAGTTAACAAAAATGGAAATGGAAATGGAAGAACAAGGGTTCCTGTTATCTCCCCTTGAGTGGGCCATACTAAAGCGAGTTCTGGAACCCTGTAAAACATTACTAGAACAAAATTGAACTCACTTTTTATTCATGGTCTTCAAAAATTAAATAGATCAAAACAATGATGAAACTCTACTCTCTAAGGTAGTTTGAACTAGTCTACTACACGAGAATAAAAATTAGAAAATGACTAGGAACCTAACTCTTCTATTCTAAGAAATATAAATACTAGAATTGCACTAAAGGAGATCTAACTAACTCCACAAACCAACTCTTTATTATCAAGGGTTGTTGGCACAGGGGCATACCCAGGTTTCAATGCTACAACAACGCACCAACAAAACCCTAACTACTGGCCCTTTCGGCAACACCTGCGAAGTAGATGAAGTCTCACCCGAGGTAGAGGTAGGGGTGGTTGCAAGACTCAAATGTCTGCAACCTTAGCTGGGACACAGATCTGTGATTGCAATACTTAACAGAGCACTTAGCACCATTAGTTCATCAATATTTAACCATTATCTACTGCATAGATGGAACAGAGCATCGCATCATTCACTCAGATTTGATGTATCTAAGCACTTATCATAAAGATGTAGATTAAATCTAGCAGATTCAATCACTAATCATATTCACATAGGTCAGATCTACATTCACATACATCATTAACACAAAGCATAAACAAATCTATCTATCAATATCAAAGCACTTAGAAAGTAAAGACATAAACACATCAGGGCATTGCACAGAGCAGAGAAACACAAAATATATGTGGTTCACCCCCACCCTGGGGCTACATCCACCACCTCTTCTTCTTTATTATCTTCAATTAGTCATCTACATGCACAAAGCCACAAAAACCCTACTCCGCATAGGATAGGAGATCTGCGCGCACCTTGCCAGATCCTCCTTCCTCGATATAGGTTTAAGCATAAAACCTTCTACGATCTCTTACAATGACTTTCACTTAGCTCTGCAAGTCCCAAATAGCATGCACAAAGCACTTACAACTCTTGATCACACATATCCAACTCTAGCACTTAGCCGTTCATTTATCACTTAGCATACTAGCCTCTTCCTACATCGCCTATATATCTATTTATACATTACAAAATAGGCCTAAACATGGGTAAACCCATGGGCCAACATCCCATACCCGTTACATAATCCCAAATCCCAAAAAGGACCCAAAAAGGGGGCGATATCCCACAATCTTTGCTTTGTCTTGCACTCCGTCTTCGATAGGCTGTCGAAGTCCCAAAATAGGTCAAACTTGACCAAGGATCTCCCATAACTTGGTCAAGGGCCAACATGCCCTCAAAACTCACTTGTGACTCATCCCAAGTCACTCTGATATAGGTAGTTCTGCTTCAAAATCCTTGAGCTTATCTCAAGCTGCTTTGACTTGTTGTTGTGCCACGACCTCTTATTTAGCAAACTCTTAGATGACTGCATCATTGATAGGTCCTTCTAGGCATTGTTCAGCTACAGCGACAACCTGCTCCAGTTCTTCTCCTTGGCCTTCGACCTCTATGAAAAATTGGTAAGATTTATCTTGTACAGGTTGGATCCTTTGAGTTACCTCCATAACTCTGCTCTGGATAGTGTGGATCTGTTGTTGGGCGGTGTGTTTCTCTTGAGATCACTTCATTCTTTCTACAGCTGATAGGGGCTTCAGTTGCGCTTGTATCTTTTCGGCGTGATACTTCGCCTCTTGGAGTTGCGACTCCAGTGCCTTCAATTCTGGATTCTCAATGAGTTTCTCATAGGTCTGGGCACTGTGATCAGTGATTTGCTTGCATTCCATAGCAAGGGATTTTGTTCGCTCAATTGGGCTTCAAGTAGTTGCTTCCCTTTGATCCCTTACGTCTTGTGGATTCTCGGGCACTGCACGGATCTCTAAATATGTTATGCATTGTTGTAACTACTGGATATATTCTGTGAGCTACTCTACTTGCTGCGTGACTCGATATTTTTCCTTTATTTCTATGAATGTCACAGAGTGAAGTGCTCTATTGACCGCTTCTTTTACTTCAAGTTGCTCTGTGAGCAGTCGTTCTCCATGTTGTATATGTAATTTCTTCTTCATCGAAATTTGCTTAGAGATCAATATTTTCCTGTTTTGCAGTTTGACACTTCTCTACAAGTACTCCTTGCACTTTCTTCAAAGCCTAGGTGGCTTGTTCTATTTTTTCTTGTGCTCGACGAAGGCAAGCTTCGACTGTATTAGCTAGTCGGTGGAGTTGGGGTCGGTCATCTCCCAACTTTGGTTGTCTGGATGGCAGGGGCACAGTGGAGACTGCGCAGCTGGACTGAAGGGCCTGTTGTACCCCTCGAAGTTTGACTTGAAGTCGACCATATATTTCTTCTTGCTTGGCTTCTTATTTATCTTCTATTTCCACTGAAGCATCATTCAGGGTTGCTATGTTGAATCCGAAATCATCAGAGGTGAGGACAGTCTGCATCTTGGTCATGGTGGATTTTGACTTCTTTCAAGAAGAAGGTTTCGGAGGGGGGACCTTTCTCTTCTTAAATGGGTCAACCCCGTCTCTGGGCGGTGTTACTTCGTTGGGCCTCTATTCAGTTTCTACTTCATCACCACCCCCTCAGTCAGGTGACATGGAAGCAGTCTTCCCTGAGGTGATGCTTAAGTTTTGAACCTCTTCAGTCTGCTTTGTTTTACTAGGTACGGGTGTGTTCTGTTATTTATGAGTGTCCTCTGGGCTGTCAAGATTAGATATCTCGGCACTATTGGCGAGGATAAGGAAGTCAGTGGACCATTCCTTAGTGATCTCTTCAATATCATCTTCTGTCAGTTTATAATATGACTGGAGATGTTCTTTATGTACATCTTCTCGCGCTGTAATGTAGGTGAAGTGGAGATCTGCGCTGAACTTCATTAAGGGTCGGAACCTATGTAAGGTATTCAGAGTCATGCGGGGCTCGGCTTCGATGGCTCGCTTTAGCTGGAGTTAGTATGTATGGAACACAACATTCGACTGCCATATCAGTGGAATACCAAAGGGTAGCGAACTTCACAACAAGTGGTTCAAATGGCTCTATGTCTGGGAAGGTCGCTCCTTCCGGCATATCCAAGGAAAAAATTCAATGAGGACCAGGAGCCAACTGAAATGAAATTCATAACCCTGATCTTATGCTTCTCGACAATCTAGTTCCAACTAGTTAACTAGGTACTTCGCCCAGTTCATCTGTAGGCCTTCCACGCACCTCCCTGCGAGGTCAATGACAAAGCCAATGACCTACGTAGGTCGGTTCTTTCTTACTAACTTGCCAGCTATTAGTTTACATGCGAGGTTCACTACACCACTCTAGATGGAAGCTACCTTTTATCCTCTTGTTCCCTTCTTGAAATCGCCATAGGTGTCCTTGATCTTCTATGCTAGTGCGTGATCTGCGTCTTTTCTTGGGTAAAAGTCATGCGGGTCAGGTCCTTGCATACTCAGGCCTGTGATATTGTGGATCAGTGTTGGGTCAACTCTAATGCGACGATCTAGTCATAAGTAGCCACCATGGTAACATGATAGTAGCAACTTGACATAGGCCATGACTTCCTAGTGTCTTCTGAAATGTGGTATCTTCATGACATTCAACAGAGTGGACTGCGCGAAGTCCATAGTCCACTGTTGAGGGATGATCTCCGAGTTTTTCCCTTTAGTTCTAGTTAGTTACTTGTATGGGGCGAGCATACCATAGAACTTGTGATCTCTAAGGTTGAAGTCGTTGAACTTCAATGCTGCAATCTCATCCTGGTTTGTTCGAACTACACGTATCCCCTTTAGGAGGTACATAGTAACTATGATGTGCTCAAAATTGCGTGGTACACTATCACAATTCACTACGCCAGCCAGAGGTAGAATGTACTGGGGAAATATGGTTGGAATCAGTTTTTCATTTGCGAGGTCTTCTTTATGCTTGATTCTCTTTTCCACTGATGGTCGGGATGGTCCAGATCCACGAGCATTCGATGAAGAAGCTTGCACCATTCTTATCGATGAAGCTTGTACACCTGCAGACATCAACATGACTCTTTCAGTCATGAGGTCAATCAGAACTTCTTCGACAACTTTCTCTGCAACGCTCAACTCGTCCGACATACACACTCGGGGTTAACAATCTCGAGTTCGGGGAGTAATTTAGATATTGCAACGGGATAGAGGGAAATAACGCAATAATCACTGTGTAAAATCAACAATTCTGTGGGCTTGAATTCACGGTTAGCAAAAGTGTTCTCAGTTCATGGCGCGATGGGATAAATAGATAACTTGGTAACAGATCTCTTGCAACGGGAGAGAAGCCTTCATTAACTCTGTTCTGTCTGTTACAGTGTAGTCCAACGGTCTGGTGGCAAACCATAAATGCCTTTCTGACCGTTCGAAGGGTCGGCCGAATGGTTATATCATTACCAACAATTATATTTCTTTGCCATGGCGAAGTTCCATGTGACGTTGTTCTGATATTCCGGTGAAGCTCCAATTTTGCAAATTTTCCTTTTGCAAAGTTCCCTCTGGAACCTTCTGTAACCTGTCGATCTTAGCTCTCTTCTTACTTAGCTTCCTATCCTTTTTCCCAGTGAGCTTCATCTCAGTATGCCTTTTTCCATTATTATTCTTATCTTATTTTGGCATAGTTACTTTGTGTTGTTGAGATTCTTTTCTAAGATTCAAGGGTGATACTTCTTATTTATCGGGAATAGGTACTTCAATCTTCTATGGGTTTTCTAGTGTTCTTACAACTTTGACATCCGGGTCTTTGTTGTTAAATAGCTTCAATATTTTCTTTATTTCTTCAATCAATTGTGTAATCCTTCTAGTCATGAATTATTTTAACTCTTGCTTCTGTTGTTCTAAAACTTCTTCTTCTTCTTTCCTTATGGCCTAATCTTTTTCAATCCAAGGTTTTCCAAGTAACATGGTAAATGGGGTGGTGTTCTCAATAAATTTAACAATCTCAAAATCCTCTTCTATTGAAGTCCCATTGGCATGCATAGGTATATGGGTGAGCTTTCCACATAGTTTTATCATCTTTCCTCTAAATAAACCTATTCCTCCTAATGAAGGAATCATAGTAGGCTTCCCTAAAAGTTCCCAAGTTCTTTTTGTCATGATATTCACCTGTGTTTCCTCATCTATAACACAGTCAACGTCGAAGTCTCCTATTCTTGCTTCAAGGCATTCGTTTTATTTAAAGACCTCTGATAAACTGATATGTCGGAGATCATTCAAGGTTTCTTTCATATGTAGCAATACTTTCTCTGATTCTTTCTGGGTTTCTGCCATGTCTAGATCTACCTGAGGGTTTTCTTGTCTCATGTTCATTCTTTCAATCTTAGCAATCATTCTAGGGAAATCCAATACTTCATGGTCCATAGCTTTGCAACAAAGACAGCTAGGTCTTCTCCCAAGGAATTCCTTAGAAAAATGTCCTGGTTTTCTGCAACTGTAATAGAGGGTTAATACTCTCTTTATTTTAAATAATCCCCAACCTTTCCTGTACTGCGCACTAGGATCATGGTATCTAACCTACAAACAATTCTTTCTAGAAACCTGCATACACTTTTTAGTCCAAACATTCTTTCTATGCATAGGTATAACATATATTTCACTATTCTTATCAGATCTACTCATATCAAACCTTCTTTCATCTATTAATGCCCTAGTTTTCAAGCTACGATAGAATCTATCAAACATACCAAGATCCATACTGTTGAAACAAAAATTTCCACTTATCTTACTTCTACAAAGCACAAAGCTTTAAGATCTAGAACTTTTCACTATTCTTACCTTTATTAGAGCATAGAGCTTGCAGATCTTACCTCTTTTCCTCATATCAGGCTTATTTATTAATCACAGAGCTTTATAAATCGAGTAGAATACTACGCACTAGAGTGGCAGATCTATGCACAGAGCTTCCACAGTTTCAGTTCGGATCTTTGCACAAAGCTTCTTCTTCCTCAGTTCCTAGCAATCACAGTTTCAGGTCCCGGAAACAGAACCATTTGTTAGCATAGGGGAAGACCCATGGTTCAAAACTACAACAACGCACCAACAAAACCCTAACTACTATCCCTTTCGGCAACACCTGCGAAGCAGATGAAGTCTCACCTGAGGTAGAGGTAGGGGTGGTTGTAGGACTCAGATGTCTGCAACCTTAGCTGGGACACAGCTCTATGTTTGTAATACTTAACAAATCACTTAGCACCGATAGTTCATCAATATTTAACCACTATCTACTACGCATATGTAACAGAGCATCGCATCATTCACTCAGATCTGATGTGTCTAAGCACTTATAATAAAGATGTAGATTAAATCTAGCAGATTCAAGCACTAAGCATATTCACATAGGTTAGATCTACATTCACATACATCATTAGCACAAAGAATAAACAGATCTATCTATCTATATCAAAGACTTAGTAAGTAAAGACATAAACACATCAAGGCATCACACAAATCAGAGCAACACAACATATATGTAGTTCACCCCCACCCTGGGGCTACGTCCACCAACTTTTATTCTTTATTATCTTCAATCAGTCATCTGCATGCACAGAGCCACAAAAACCCTACTCCGCATAGGACAGGAGATTTGTGCGCACCTTGCCAGATACTCCTTCCCCGGGATAGGTTTAAGCACAAAGCCTTCTACGGTCTCTTACAATGACTTGCACTTAGATCTGCAAGTCCCACATAGCATGCGCAAAGCACTTACAACTCTTGATCACACAGATCCAACTCTAACACTTAGCCATTCATTTAGCACATAGCATATTGGCCTCTTCCTACATCGCCTAGATATCTATTTATACATTACAAAATAGGCCTAAACATGGGTAAACCCATGGGCCGACATACCATACCCATTAAATAATCCCAAATCCCAAAAAGGACCCAAAAAGGGGTCGAGATCCCGTGATATCTACTTCATATTGCGCTTCATCTTCGAAAGGCCGTCGAAGTCCCAAAATAGGTCAAACTTAACCAAGGATCTCCCAAAACTTGGTTAAGGGCCAACAAGGGTTTCCTACCTAGTTTACTCTTACACCTAGTGCAACTAATTCTAGAGACTAATTATTGTTGCTTCAATCTAGTTCTACTTGAAAATATGGTTGATATTATGAGGTTTTGAACTAATCATGGATTAAATGGTTGTCTCTTTGATATGGAGGCCTATTTTATTCAACATCATGAGTGATGACATGATCCATTGATTTATTCCCTCTCATTTCTTGATTGAAACATTCTCAGAGTTCTGAAGGTGGACCAATTATGGAGGGTCAAATCTCTCTTGGGTCATGGGACTACAATCAATATTTGTAAAATAGTGGTGTGCAATAAACCTTAAGCTACTAAAAAAATGTTAGTTCTCATTATTTTTGTTATCACATAGAGTTTTCACGAGTCTTGTGTGTTTGTTGTTAATACCTAAGTCTCTATTATTTCTCTGTCTCTCTCTCCTTCTCGCAGGCCAGGTCTTAAGAATTTTCCCTTTCGACTAATAAAATCATTCTTGGTCGCCCCCTTTTGTTTTTAAGAGCCATGGTTTCCCTTGATGTCATTTCTGAAAGAATTCTTGACCCCAAGCCCCTCTATTTTTCTCCAAGGGTGAACACTCGTCTTCTGTTTCCAGTCATTGGTCTCCCTATTTTTCTAGCCCATAACCAGTCGTCCAAATCCTTGTTCACGCAGGATGCAACCACGGACACAAAGTGCAACATTCAAAGAAACCCATTTTGGGCTTAAAATGAAAAGAGGCGGGCACAGTTTTCAACAATAGAAATCCCCTGTGAGGTTTAGATTAATGGCTCGAGGGCATCCGAAATCTCAAAATTGCACCAAGTATAGCGAAGAGAAAAAGTCCGAAGTCCCGGAGCCCGAAGCAAGCATGAACCGTAGATATCGAGGGGGACGGGTGGCTATCAATCTGAGGCTTCACGGAAATGAGCTTCAGAAGATTTGAATTGAGAAGTGTGTAAAGTTTCCGAAGAGCCGAAGCCCAGACTACCGAAGCAATTATTGACCATTGATCTCAAAATCAACAAGAGACACTGATCTTGGTAGTAGTACCTCCAGAATCCCTGAAGTGCTTAAGGTCCCCAAGTGAATCTCAATCATCTGATTGAAGAGGCCACACGTCATCAAATATGCCACTTTGTAATTTTTCTACTTCAGNGAAGCACCGAATGCTCGAAGTGTTGAAGCTGTCGAAGTGGCTGAAGTCCCGAGCTCCCAAAGTAATCCAGGCCATCTAGGTCAAGGGGGGAACGTGCAGGCATATCCCTCGCTTCGAAGTTTGGAGCTTCGGAGAATCATGAAAGTCAATTATTGAAAAACCCCAAAGGGCTGAAGTCCCAAAGTCCTGAAGAGTCGAAGTCGCTGAAGTGTTGAATTCCTGAAGAGACGAAGCCACCAAAGCACCGAATTTCGAAAGTGTCGAAGTGTCAAAGTCTCCTAAGTTCCGAAGTGTCGAAGGTTCCTAAGTCCCAAAGCCTCTAAAGCATCGAATGAAAAAAGTGTCGAAGTACGTGGTACACTCACCAGTCAAGACACGGGGTGCTCATTCTAGGTCACTTGGGTGTTGTCAGTGTTCTATAATTTTCCCAAGGCTATGGGGGAAATCACGGAGGTAACATCAAACCACTTGGAGTCCTGGATCTAGCAATCCAAGACTCAGAGAGGGATCTCTTTGTCTAATCTAGATTGGTTTGGAATAGGATATTAGGATAGTTATGATAGATTTGGTTTTGGTTTTCTAAATGCTTGGTTGGAACAACATGGGAAAACCACTGGGAAATGGAGTCAAAGAGGCCGAGGTGATCAATTTTGACTTAAAAAGGCCAAATTAGACTAATAAATCCAAATTTTAGGTTAAAAAAAAAACCAAAAACTTTTCCATATATCACTTTTTTGCCATACAAACCAACTATTCATAATTTCTTTCCTAAAATGCACTGAAATTTTAACTTTCTTTGAAGTTCGTGTGCGAGGTACTTGGCTTATGCTTGGTTAGAGTCGAGCACTTTCTACCACCTTCACTATGCATCATGAGCAATAGCGTTATGAGAAATCTTCTTTATGCCTGAAGTAGATATCAATTAGACTACTAATTTCCTATAATTTATAGGGTCCTAACAGGTGTAACATGTGTCACCCTTGTTTTCATGACACATCAGCATTCATGACATCATATGAAGTCAAGCCACCATGTCACTTTGACGATTTTTTCTCTGGGATATTTTTCATGTTTCAATTTTGAGATTTCCGAAGTCCAGAGACTCGAAAGGATCTCAGTCGTTGATCCGTCGAGGGCCACGTGTCATTAGATCCAAGGCTTTGTATAAATGCAGATGGGGAAATATCAGGTTTGAGATTTAATGATTCCAAATTCTAGAGACCTGAAAGGATCTCAACCTTCAATTTGTGAGGGCCACGCATCATCAGATCCATAGATCCGGAGGATTTGCCTGGAGGCAAATAAAGTTTGAAATTTGAGTTTTCTGAAGTCTGGAGACCTGAAAGGATATCATCCATTGATCTGTCGAGGGTTATGTGTCATCAGATCCAAGGCTTCAGATAAAATAATTGGGGGAGGGAGAATTTTTAGATTTGGATTTCCCTAAATCTGAAGACATGAAGGGATCGTAGTTTTCGATCTGTGAGGGCCACATGTCCTTAGATCCAGTGCTTCAGATAAAAGCTGTTGAAATAAGGTTTGAGATTTGAATTTCCTGAAATTCGAAGACCTGAGAGGATCTCAATCATTTATCTATGGAGGCCACACATTGTCAGATCCTTAGCTCTGGATAAAAGTGGTAGAAGGTACAGGAAGTTTTAGGTATGAAAAGTCCTAAGCCCGAATCGTGAAGCAAATCGCGGTCATCGATTTCAAAGGGTGTAGATCTTATTCGTCAATCTAAAAGTGTCAGAGTTGATCTGTTGGTCAAAGGGCCTCATCCTAGATCGCAAGATCAATGGTCATGCTCCATTGTGGGGTCAGAAGGTGCATAGGATTTAAAATTTTGAGGGCGGACTGCAATCAGAACCATGGTTTTGAGAAAAGGACGTGTGGTGGCTCATGGTGAATTGAGGGGGAAAAATCATTTTGGTTTCAAACCACTCTTGGTTGCGTCCAAAATCACATGTTGGCATGGGGTCATAGCCCTAGGTCACATCTAGGAGGGAGCCAAAGGAAAAGGAGCTAACGTCCGAAGCCCTGGAGTGCTTGGTACATGGTAGTTGTCAGCATAGACATGTGGCACCCTTATCAATCATGACACATGGCATTCGTATAACGCTGACACATGGCACTCATTTCAAGTATTTTTAGATATGCCTTCAGCCTATTTTCGAAGTGACACATGTCACCTCTGCGTCCATGTCACATCAACATGGTGATGTCAAGCCTTCACATCAAATCATCCTTCAGGAGGTGTTATTGTTCAGTGCCAAAAGTAGCGCCCCATCTGAAAGCACACTTTTGGCAGATCCCAAAGTTGGTGGGTGATTAAGCTTGGTGGTGGTGCCAAATATGGCAGGTGTGCCCAGATCACATATCGCATCCAGATTTATGGCCATGGTCCATTGCAGGGACGCAACATGTTCGGGCGATAATTTTCTTGAGAGGTCCCAAAATTGAAACAATGGTATGGCGAAAGTGCTACGTGGTAGAAGGTGGTGAATTGCGAGCTCAAAAGCGATGTGAACCCAAACCACCTTTGAGTGGCTCTGCAATCACATGTTTATTTAGCATCCTATCCAAGAGAAGCATGTGGCCACCCCCTGAGCATTAAGCCGCATTTCAATCCCGAGAAAAGGAATTTAATGAAAATAGAGCCGGTGGTTGAAGCCTCAGCTCACTCCATAAATGGAAGGAATGGAAGGTCCAGTCATGGGGACTGAACTGTTAGCCCATGGTACCCCTGTGGGTAGATTTTCCTGAAGACCCATGCCGATTTGAGCTCGCGTATAATAGAGGGATGCACATTTGGTCTGATAGAAGAAAGCGCCGATGCAAAGATTTGATTGTAGGGGCCAGGTCACATTCCTTGTAGTGGTGAATTGATTCGAGTATAAGTAGTTATTTTTGATATTTTTTTAAGGTCGTCAACTGGTTGATCGAAGCTCCCTGCATTGTAATAGTTTGATGCCAGAATTGTTCTCTAGTTATGTATCACATTTGAGACTTTTTCATTAATAGAAATCATCCTCTTTTCATTTCTTTGTTCAAACTGTGCTAAAATTCTTGGGCATGGAGGATCCAGTCGAGGGTTCTGTTTCTATTGAAATGTAGGTTTTATTATGGTAGTGTCTTGACCAGTTTTAGTCATCTTATTTGTTTTCTTATTTCTCCTCACACTGAAGGACTCGGGCATGGAGGATCCAGTCGAGTGGTATTAGTTTCATTGTGATGTAGGTTTGATTACTATGTTGTTGTGACTATGTTACTTTGACATATTTCAGTGTTTGAAGCTTTGAGTTCAATTATGTTCTTGAGCCTGATTTTTTCTTCACCTAGTTGCTTGAAATTCGGATGCCCATAGCAGTTTTGTTCACCTCTCTCACTAAGTCTTCCATCTGCTCACCTTTAAACTCAATTTACTGACTGAATTTAATGAGGCCCTCACTTCCCTGTGCATTGCTTGTCCAGTTCTGTGTTGAAATCATTCTTGTATTGAGTTTAGTCCATTTGACCTCCACTCATAAATAAAACATCCACCAAACACTTGGATGGGTACTGGGCTTATCCTCTCACAATATGAGGGTGACTCTCAGTGCTAACATTCTTGGCGTCACTGTCAGGGAACGAATTGAAGACTTTTCCTTGGGTAAGAATGACAAAGAGATTTTGATTCTGAAGGTGCATCATATGTCAGTACCATTGAAGATTTCATCTTTCACCTGGTGACTCCACTGTTTCAGTTTTGGCTCCAAAAGGAAGACACATGAGGTCTACTCCACAACTGCCTCTAGAAACACCTGAAGCTGATCCAGAGAAAATTATCAGAAAGGGAAAGACCTCTCAAGAAGGTACTTCAACTACTGTACCAGTTGACTCTGGTAATTTACATAACCCTTCTTTTAAAAATCCAGTAGCTGCTTCTAATTCTCCTATTATACCATCTGTTGGATTTTCAAGAATTTTAAATTTTGGGAGTTTTCCTGTTGATTTCTCCCGTCCTAGTCTCGGTTTGGAAGGAGAAACCTTTGACACCCCTGTTTCCCCTGAATTTTTACAATGGTTTAGACCCACGATCTCAAAAGACTTCCCCATTTTGGGTCTTACTCCTCCTCCCCCTATTAGAGTTGTTGCATTTACAGAAGGGGAAACCTTTGTCCCCTCGAGCTCTGTAGCATTCTCCCTCATCACTCAGTCGTTTCCTTTTTCTCCCAGAAGCACAGTTTCGGTCTCACCTGTCCAAACTCCATCTCCTCCTGGTTCTCCTCTAGTTCATATCCCAATGAAGGTGCTAATCCCCCTAGGAACAGAATGGATTCCATAGTGGCTGCTAGATATGCCCCTCTCATTTTACCTCAGCCTATGAATGCTCTCCCAGCTAGTGGCTACCTTAAGTAGTTTCCCAAGTTCGCGGGTGAGGAAGACATAACTGCAGAAGAACACCTTGCAACCTTTTATTGTTATGCAGGTAATTATGTCATTATGAATGAAGATGTATGGATGAGAGTTTTTGTTCATAGCCTTGATGGTGAGGCTAGGAAATGGTTTAGGGACTTGGCTCCTAGATCTATTGATGGGATTGAAGCCCTAGATGATGCATTCTTAAGACATTAGGGGGATAAAAAAGATTTCCTTTATTATATTACAAATTTTGGATCACTTAAGAAAGGAGAAGGGGAATCTATTTCTGAATTCTCAAAGAGGTTTAATAAAATGCATAATAAAATTCCCATGGAGATTAAGCCTACTGAAACCTCTGCCAATATTACTTATGCTAGTTCTTTCAACCCTGATTTCTGTATCCTGTTGAAAGAAAGAAGAGCTACCTCCTTGTCTCATATGCAAGATGTGGCCCTTAAGGTAGAGTCCAATATATTGACAGTTGACAAACTTAGGAGTAAGGTTGATAGAGACAGAAGAAAAGGGAGTTCTGAAGCTTCAGCCTCTGGTTCCTCTGTTGCCCACCCTCAAGTAGATGAATTGACCAAGATGGTAAAATCACTTTCTGCTGAGGTGGAAAGGTTGAAGTTGGAAGGAAATAAGAGCTATAGGAATCCCCATAATGTTGATAATAGGGGTAACTTCAAAAGACCAAATAATGCCCCTGAGATCATCCAAAGAGATCAAAGAAGCATGGATAGGGATGATCATAAAATCCAATCTCCTCTCCAAAATAACCTAGTTACTGATGAAGAAAAAGAGGAAGAAGATGCTGACCTTGAAATCCATTTTCTTGGAGACACCTCCTCATTTCCTCATTTAACCCAATATGCATATGAAGAGTCTTTCATGGATAGCCAACTAAATGAGTTGATCAAGGGGGAAAAGACCAACAACAATCCAAATAGATATAGCCTGAGGTCTAAGAAGAAATAAGGGAATATTGATATTTCCGATCAACTTGCTAGAGTAGATAAGCCTGCTAAAGATGTGGTAGGCAATAGTAAATAAAAGGAGGCACAAACCCCCTCACTAAGGGTTGCCAAAGACATGAAAATTGAGGATCTAGCAGTGTTTGGAGACGCTGAGTTGATTGTTCATCAAGTCAAAAATCTGTATCAGGCTAAGCACCCAAGGTTAAGGGCCTATAGAAACGAAGTATGGGATATGATCGACATTTTCCTCTCGGATTTTAACATTTCATTTGTTCCAAGGGAGGAGAACTCTCAGGTAGATTCCTTGGCGGTCTCAGCAAGCAATTTCAAGGTCCCTTTGCCCAAAAAATCAAGTATGAGGTGGAGATAAAATACAAACCCTCTATTCCTGACAATGACAAACATTGGAAGGTCTTTGAGGATGATATTGAGATAAAGAAGTTCCTTGAGACTGTGGATGAATTTTCTGATATGCATATTCATCAGGATCAGGATGTTGAAGAAATCCCTTATATTGATGTTTTTCTAAAGGGGTTGGTCCCTTTGGAGAGATTGTTTGACAGAAATGATGTTGCTGTAAAGGTTGAAGGAGCAACGGAAGAGGATGATGTGACCGAATGCAATCTGGGAACAAAGGAGGACCCCAAATGGGTCAAGTTATCCAACAAATTATCAAAGGAACACAGGGATGAGTATGTTAGGTTTCTGAAGGAGTTTGCTGATGTATTTTTTTGGAAATATGAGGATTTGAGAACATATGACACCAACATCATTGAACACAAAAACCCTTTGAAGGAAGACTCCAAGCCTTTCAAGCAGACGCTAAGACAGATAAATCCCATGCTGCTTCCGATTATGGAAAAGGAGGTCAAGAAGTTGTTGGATGCGCAAATCATCATCCCCTTGAGATTTTCTGAGTGGGTGGCTAATTTAGTGCATGTGAGGAAGAAGAATGGGAAAATCAGGTTGTGTGTTGATTTCAAGAATTTGAACAAGAGCTCCAAGAAACATAACTACCCCTTGCCAAAAATGGAGCACATTTTGTAGCAAGTGACTGGTTCATCCAGGATGTCTATGGTCGATGGTTTCTCCTGGTACAATCATATCTTTGTCTTTCCCGAAGATAGAGAGAAGATAAATTTCACAACTCCTTGGGGCACATTCATGTATTCTAAAATGTCCTTTGTACTGATGAATGCAGGAGCAACCCTTCAACGAGCCATGAACATTTCCTTCATTGGAGAAAATGACAAATTTGTAGTCATCTATCTGGATGACATTACAATATTCTTCAGGTCTGATAAAGAGCATTGTCATCATCTAAAGAAGGTTTTCCTGAAATGCAGAAGGTTTGGCTTCTCTCTCAATCCTAAGAAGTCTTTGTTTTCCATGCAAGAGAGAAAATTGTTGGGGCATATTGTGTCAGCTAAAGGGGTGAATATTGATCCAAGCCAAGTAGAGGCCATCCCATCCTCATCATTTTCTAGTTCCAGGAAAGAGGTTCAGTCTTTCTTGGGTAAAATCAATTTTTTGAGGAGGTTCATTTCTAATTTTGTTGAGTTGGTTAAATGCATTAAAACCATGCTTAGAAAGGGGAATGAAGTGAAGTGGACTGTCGAGTCCATAAATTATTTCAACAAGATCAAGAGGGCGTTGACTGAAGCACCTGTGCTCATCAGCCATGACTATTCCAAGGAATTTATGGTTTTTTCTTTCACTTCATCTGATACATTAGTTTTTGTTTTGCTACAAAGAAATGCAGAAGGACTGGAGTAGCCTATTTCATTTTCCAGTAGAGCATTGAGAGATGCAGAAAGGAGATATGATACCATGGAGAAGCAGGCTTATGCTTTGGTGAAAGCCCTCAAGGATTTCAGAATCTATATTCTACACTCAAAGATTATTGCATATGTCCCCTCGACCGCAGTAAAGGAGATAATGATCCAGCCTGATATATATGGGAAAAGAAGCAAGTGGATTGCCAAAATTTTAGAGTTTGGCCTGGAAATCAAACCCACCAAATTGGTGAAAGGCCAAGGTTTATCCAGGTTATTGGCCGAATCAAATTGCAAGGCATTGGGGGTTAATTTCATGAATGTAGACTCAGGAAATAAACAAACAAAGATCATTGGTGAGGAATATCATGTCAGCCCCAACTTAGCAGAATTCCCTTGGTATAAAGACATCATATACTTCCTGCAGAAGTTGAGGCCTCCGGATGGTTTGGACAAAAACAAGGTGAGAGCCTTGAAGATGAAAGCAATCAAGTATTGTATCATTGATCAAATTTTGTATTGGAAGGACCCTCTAGGAGTTCCATTGAGATGTGTGGACCCAAAAGAAGCCCAGAAAGATATGACTGAATTGCATGACAGCTCATGTGGGGGGCATCATTTTTGGAGGACCACAACTTATAAGGTCCTCAGATATGGGTATTTCTGGCCCAGTCTGTTTACTGATATTTTTGCAAAGATCATAGCTTGCGCCAAGTGTCAAAAGTTTGATGGAAATCAGCAGCTCAAGTCTTTTCCTTTGAAACCTGTAATGGTTTCTGAACCTTTTCAGCAGTGGGGTTTGGACTTCATTGAAGATATCCACCCAGCCTCAAGTGGCCAACATAGGTGGATCTTGACCGCGACTGAATATTTTACCAAATGGATAGAAGCCATCCTTACAAGGAGCGCCTCCCACAAGGTGATCATAAAGTTCTTTGAAGACATCATCTCCATATTTGGTTGTCCAAGAAGAATTGTTATAGACAATGCTGCCTCTTTCAGAGCTGGGCCATTAATTAATTTTTGTGAGCAGTATGGGATCACACTAGTTCATTCTACTCCCTACTACCCTTAAAGAAATGGTTTAGCAGAGTCTTCTAACAAGAGCCTCATAAATATCATCAAAATACTATTAGAAGACAACAAGAAGGCTTAGGATTCAAAGCTAAAGTTTGCATTGTGGGATGACAAAGTTAGAACCAAAAGGTCACTGGGCATTTCCCCCTTTCAGCTGGTGTATGGCGT
This sequence comes from Picea mariana, assembly GCA_032191745.1. Taxonomy (NCBI): domain Eukaryota; kingdom Viridiplantae; phylum Streptophyta; class Pinopsida; order Pinales; family Pinaceae; genus Picea; species Picea mariana. The sequence goes on along the minus strand of JASDQU010736020.1, from coordinate 3,486 downwards.
TGAGACAATTTTTCCTACTCGGCTTGATTTGCTTGTGGCAAAGTTTCTCCAGGACTATCAAGGAGAACCTGATGACATGGTCAGGAGGATACTGCAGCTGGTAGAAGTGCAGCAGACCAGGGAGCAACTGATGGATAAGGCACAGGATCATCAACAGAAGATAAAGTGAGCCTTCGACAAGAAGACAAGCAAGGAAGATTTTCAATCGAGGGATCTGATGCTCAAATGGGATGCTCCCAAGTAGGACAAAGGAAAACATGGTAAATTCGAATCCCTATGGATTGGTCCCTTCAATATTTCTGAAATATTTCCCAATAACACATAAGTTGCAGAATTTGGAGGATTCTGAAGTTTTAGGTGGCCTTGTCAATGGGCATTTTCTGAAGAAATTTTTTGTTTAGGCCATGAACAACATCCCACCATTGTAAATACCACTCCCTTTTTGTTTTCATTTTTAGTTTTTTCGATTTTATAAGAGACTCCATAACCCAAAGCTAAGGCACTGGAGCTGTATGTTCTTGGCAATTCACAGAGAGCATGACATACCCTGTGGAGCCAAATGTTATCACATAGAGTTGTCAGGAGTCTTGTGTGTTTGTCGTTAATACCTAAGTCTGTACTCTTTCTCTGTCTCTCTCTCCTTTTCACAGGCCAGGTCTTAAAACTTTTCCCTTTCGACTAATAAAATTGTTTGTGGTTTCCCCCTTTTGTTTTCAAGCACCTTGGTTTCCCTTGATGTCATTTCTGAAAGAAGTATCGACCACAAGCCCCTCTATTTTTCTCCAAGGGTGAACACTCGTCTCATGTTTCCAATCACTGGTCTCCTTGTTTTCCTAGCCCACAACCAGTCATCCAAATCCTTGTTAAAGCAGGCCACAACCATGGACACAAAGTACAACATTCAAAGCAGCCCATTTCGGGCTTAAAATGAAAATAGCGGGGCTCAGTTTTCAATGGTGGAAATCCCCCAGGAATTTCAGATTAACGGATCGCGGGCGTCCGAAATCTCAAAATTTCACCAAGTATAGCGAAGAGAAAAAGTATGAAGTCCCAGAGCCCGAAGCGAGCATGAACCGTAGATCTCAAGGGGGACAGGTGGCTATCAATCCGAGGCTTCGGGGAAATGAACTTTGGAAGATTTGAAGTGAGAAGTGTGTAAAGTGCTCGAAGATCCAAAGCCTGGACTACCGAAGAAATTATTAACCGTTGATATCAAAATCACATGAGCCATTGATCTTGGCGACAGTACCTCCGGAAGCCCCGAAGTGCTTAAGGTCCCCAAGTGAATCTCGACCGTCCGATTCAAGAGGCCACGCGTCATCAAATCCGCCGCTTCATATTTTTCTACTTCAAAGAATCATGGAATTCATTTATTGAAAAACCCCAAAGGGCCGAAGCCCAAAGCGCCGAATGCCCAAAGTGTCGAAGCTGTCGAAGTGGCCAAAGTACTGAGCTACCGAAGTAATCTGGGCCATCCAGGCTAAGGGGGGCACATGAAAGTAGATACCTCGCTTCGAAGTTCGGCGCTTCAAAGAATAATGAAAGTCAATTATTAAAAAACCCTAAAGTTCCGAAGCCCACAGCGTCGAAGGGCCGAAGTCCCAAAGTCTCGAAGAGACGAAGCCGCCGAAGTGTCAAATTCTCGAAGAGCCAAAGCCGCCAAAGCACCGAATTCCCGAAGTGTCGAAGTATCCTAAGTGCTGAAGTGCCTAAGCTGCCTAAGTCCCGAAGCCTCCCAAGTGTCGAATGGTTGAAGTGCCAAAGTACATGGCACACTCACCAGTCAGGACACATGATGCTCATTCCAAGTCACTTGGGTGTAACACATGTGACCCTTCTTTTCATGACACATCAGCAGCCGTGACATCATATGATCTCAAGCCGCCACGTCACTTCGTAGATTTTCCCTCTGGGAGATTTTTCATGTTTCACTTTTGAGATTTCTGAAGTCCAGAGACCTGAAAGGATCTCAGCCATTGATCTGCTGAGGTCCATGCATCATCAGATCCAAGGCTTCAGATAAATGAAGATGGTGAAATATCGAGTTTGAGATTTAATGTTTTCGAAGTTCAGAGACCTGAAAGGATCTCAGCCATCAATCTGTGAGGGCGACACGTCATCATATCCATAGCTCTGGAGGATTTGCTTGGAGGCAAATAAAGTTTGAAATTTCAGTTTTCTGAGGTCCAGAGACCAAAAAGGATCTCAGTCATTGATCTGTCAAGGGCCATGCATCATCAGATCCAAGGCTTCAGATAAAAGCATTGGGGGTGAAAGAAGTTTGAGATTTGAAATTCCTGAAATCCGAAGACCCGAAGGGATCGTAGTCATCGATCTGTGAGGGCCACGCGTCATCATATCCAGGGCTTTAGATAAAAGTTGTTGAAATAAGGTTTGAGATTTGAATTTCCCAAAATATGAAGACCCAAGAGGATCTCAGTCATTGATCTATGGAGGTGACACGTCGTCAGATCCTTAACTCCGGATAAAAGAGACATAAGGAAGAGGAAGTTTGAGGTTTGAAAAGTCTGAAGCCCAAATCACAAAGAAAATCATAGCCGTTGATTTCAGAGGGTGTAGATCTGATCTGTCAATCTGAAAGTGATAGAGCTAAGTCATTGATCAAAGGGCCTCATCCTAGATCGCAAGATCAGTGGTCACGCTCCATTGCGGGGTTGAAAGGTGCGCTATCTTTAAAATTTTGAGGGCGGGCCACAATTAGAACCATGGTTTTGAGAAAAGGATGCGTGGTGGCTCGTGGTGAATTGCAGGGGGGGAGGAAGCAGTTTGGTTTCAAACCACTCTTGGTCGCACCCACAATCATGGGTTGGCATAGGGTCATAGCCCTAGTTTACATCTAGGAGGGAGACAAAAGAAAAGGAGCTAACACTCGAATCCCTAGAGCACTTGGTACGTGGCAGTTGTCAGTGCAGACATGTGGCACCCTTATCAGTCATGACACATGGACTTCGTCTAGCATTGACACATGGCACTCATTTCAAGAATTTTTAGATATGCCTTCAACCTATTTTTGAAGTGACACATGTCACCTCTCCATCTGTGTCACATCATCATGGTGACATCATGCCTCCACATCATATCATCCTCCGTGAGGTGTTATTGTTCAGCACAAAAAGTAGCGCCCCATCCCAAAGCACACTTTTGGAAGATCCCAAAGTTGGTGGGCGATTAAGCTTGGTGGTGGTGCCAAATCTGGCAGGTGCGACTAGATCGCAGATCACATCCAGATCTACTACCACGGTCCATTGCGGGGACGCAACTGTTGATTAAGGTTGGTTTCCATTTATGTCAACCCTTGAAGAAAGCCCCGTAGAACAAAGGCTTGGGTAATGGACCCAATATTGTTTGATGTAAATATGAGTCATTATTGTTTTTTCATGGTTGATAAGAAGTAAATATGGATGAACTCCAAAGAGGTCCCCTTATGGTGAAAGCCCTCACGGGAAGACACTTTGTGGAGTAAGA
>JASDQU010736019.1:504532-517443 GCA_032191745.1 Picea mariana | reverse complement strand
CTCTTTGTCTCTATGTATTATGCTTCATCACTCTATTAGGCAAGGGTGCCCCTTGGTGCGATGATATGACCGGAAGGGGGCCACATATGGGGTTAAATGTATACGTATTGGGGTAATTGTATATGTAATAGGGGTTGGCCTAATAAAGGGCCCACATGTGCATGAATAAGAATAGGTATATATAGAGATCAATGTAGTCATTATTGAGATATGAACATGTGATTTGGATATATGAATGTATTGGGATATCTGGAGTAGGCTCTGTTCTTTAAGGAGTTATTGTGTAACTCATCTATTATCACTTTTGGAGTTTTGCTCCACACTCACATATTGTGTACATTGTGTGTACCATGGTTTATCCTTTTAATTTAAGGGTTTGGTACATAATTGTAATAAACACAAATATAAATAAATATTTAATAATGAAAAGACACATTATAATGAAGAGACACCTTAATGAAAGGACATGTCCTTTGATTAAGGTGTCTCTTCATTATAATGTGTCTTTTCATTATTAATTAATTATTTATATTTATATCATGTATTTATTTTTATTAGTGGTTCGCTACAATAACATTTGGTATGATATGTACTAAACGCTTAAGATATCATAAGAAAGAGTACATACAATGTATGCAAGTTGTGAGCATGGAGCACAACTCCAAAAGAGATAATAGAGATGAGTTATGCATTAACTCCTTTAAATAATCAGAGAAGCTCCTCCAATTATCCCAATACATTCATCATACATCCAAATCACATGTTAATATCTAAATAATGACTACATTGATTTATATATATAACTATACTCACTCATGCACATGTGGGCCCTTTATTCATAGTACATGTTATCGCGCAATTTGTACTTGCCCCAAAATCCCAAGGCAAGTGGGTACAAAATTGGCGTAACTAGGAATAACCTATCACTGTCACCTTAATAGGAGATCCCTTTCTATTTAGGAGTATGTTTAAGCTACCCTAGGGGAGACGTCCCCGGTGACCTGGGGGGTTTGAGAAGGATAAGGCAAATAGTCAAGGAAACGCTTTCCCTCTCACAGATCACTCTAATTAGAGGTTTCTTTTATGTCTTAAGGATGAAGCAAATGAAAAGTATTGTGTACCTGCCCAGAACAAGACAACAAGGCACACAGGGCACTTTCCAGGTACCAGATGATTGTTAGTACTTCATAAGACAATAAACCTTCGTAAAATAAGCTAGATGATTGTGAATTTGCAGCTATGCATCAATTTATAACATCAATTAATATCTTACAACAGCCACAAGATTCAAGCCTTGAAATTGCTTGAAAAAGACAATAAAAAGTGACATTAACTAGGCAAATTGATAGTAAATTGTCACAAGCAAAATTAGCAATGATAGGCTAGCTTTTAATGGCACTTTTGCAGAGATTTTGATGCAGTTAGATGGCTATAGCTAGCTTTTGTAACAGCAGCGAGTTTAAATGGTAAAAAGTGCAAGAAAACTATACACAAACTAGCACTTACCTAGTAGATTCACTAGCAATTATCACAATTAGATTTTGATTGGTTCTAGTATGAGTTATGTAGGTAAATGTGCCAAATTAATGCAAGTTTATATGGCTGTAGCAATGTTTTGCTACAGCAGCAAGTTAGCTTAGGAAATAATCTAATCTAGGGTTAGAAAAAGTTAGTAAATGGTTCAAAGATAAGAGTTTAAGTGTTTATTTGCTCAATCACCACTTGTAAGAGGTAGTCTAGTGCCTTTCTAGGGTTAATGGAGTCACTAATGGCAGCAGAAAATTCTTAAAGGAAATGTAGCAAATGATAATAATATGTTAAGGGATGGAGAGGACAAAAGAGGTGTTGGTATTCCAAGGCCTCAAAAATCCTTTTCCAAGAGAAAATTGTTAGAATGTAACAAGGGTTAGGCCCTAGCGATTTTCTCTTTCCTTGAACAAAATGTAATAAATTATTTAATTGCAAAAGGAAGTAAGGTTACTAGAGTGCTACAATGGTAGGGCTCTAATATTTACTTCAAATTAGGTGCCTTTAAAGAGATTTTAACATATAGAAGATTATAGGGAAAATGATGATAACACATGCCCTAGGGTTTCAAGCTAGCAATTTCATAATCTTAGACACGAAACAAGTAAAAAATAACCATAGCATTCATTCACAATAAAGAAATGCAGAATTTCTGCTTATTTCACCAAGAATAATCTAGCAAATCACCCTAGTTGAAGATCCTCCACAAGAAAATAGCCAAAAAACACCAAAATTTGCCTCCTTTAAGAAGTGCGCATCACTAGTTTTAGACAATAACCCTTAAAGAGGGCCAAATTTCAGACCTCACACTTGTGTGAGTGAAAGATCATGAAAAAACGAGAGTCTTAACTCTCTATTTATACAATACAAGTGACCTTTAATTACATTTTAGGTCAAAAAAGGTCGACATGGCCAATTTACATCAAAAATCCAGTTTTACATAAAAATGACAATTAAAACCCTAATTTGTCTTTTAGGGATGATGTCATGCCCCTCCTAGGGTGACGTTAGGCCCCTTCTTGGAACGCTAGGCCTCCAAAGTAAAATGTTAGGCCTCAAAAGGCCTCGGAAGCTGCCACACGTGCCAACCAAGCTGTCCTCATGCCAAAACCCTAACTGGATGACGTCAAGGCTCAAAATGATGACGTCATGGGCCTTCAAGGGTCAACGTCATGGTGGGAGGGAAATACCCCCCTAGGTCGAGGCCTACCAAAGTGCCTCTGGTGGAACGTCCTCCTTTTTCTCTAGTGCAAGCCTCTGGTATCCCTCTACCCCTAGCTAGGGTCACAACATCCATCTGGTGGGATTTTAGCCCCATGGAGGGCCGAACTAATCATCTCCCCATATGTACCTATCTGTCGGGCATGGTCTTGCAGCAACGACAAGTATGCCCTCCATGGGCTCATAAGTCACAGGGATCATAGCAATGTTAATCACATCTAATAATCAAGTTACCCAAACATGTGCATCAAACCCCCCTTTAATTAGAAAAATGTTCAAAGACATTATGGTATTTGACAAGCCAGGTTTGGGGAGGGTCTTAGGATGTCCTATTGGGCTAATCCTCCTCAGGTGGGGTGTTTCCAGGTGAAGCCCAATCTAGGTCATGTAAATGCACGAGATGGTGTAGGGGATGTTTGGGCAAGGGGTGCAGTGATAACAAGGAAATGTAGGTCTTACCTGTGGGTGCCTCTGTAGAGGGCGAGTTGCACCTTGTCATGGATTCCATTGTTTCCTAGCCCATTCAATGCCTTTTTACTCTTTGTCTCATTGTTTTTTTTTTCAAGAGAATAGTTGGAGGACATTATCCTGGTGTGGTGACTAGTGGTGACAACGTTACCCACAAGCATTTCACGAAGATGAGAAGATTGACTCGTGATGAGACCCCCTTTCTCTTGGCTATGCCACCAAGAGCCACTACCCTGGTTTGGTGACCAGATGAATAATGGTGTCATACTGCTACATGCCCATGGACCTAATAGGTCTGCTCATGATGAGACCTCCTATCCACCAACTAGGCCTTGAGTTTTATTTTATTTGACGGGTCCCCTTTTCTTGCTGAGAAGCCCTTTATTTCTTTCTCGAGAATCCCTGGGTGAAGCATCTCAAGGTTTCATCTTGGCTTTTAACTTTTGCCAACTACTCTTACCCTCTGGGCCTTTAGCCCCTTCTTCCCACAAGACAAGGTACAACCCTTACTAGCTTAGAAAACCCAATGCCCGAACCAATGTAGGGGATAGATGAGAGGGCTAATGATGAAAAGTGGTAAGTATGGAAGGAATGGACGATGACCTTTCATAGACCCACCCAGTGGCAACTCATCCCTAAGGGAACCAACTTACTAGGGCACTCTGTCATCCCCCCAAGGTATGGACAAGTCAAAGGGCATAATTTCCAAGCAAACGTCATGTAACAAAAGGGAATTCAATGCACATATTCAAATGTTTCGAGAATCAGAGTGACACATACCATGATACCTAGACTCATTAGCTCATGGAGCAAGACCCACCGCTACTTCAGAACTAGGCCGATGGGATGGATACTGCTGCTGCTGCTAGTTGATAGATGGGAGGCACTGAAGAAAAGATGGGCCCTCCAGGGCCAAGCTCAAGTCATATGGCTCTCGGTACTCCATGTTTAAGACCTATTGGCCTCGAGACATAATCTCCTTAGTTATCCCTAGGATAGGGGATAACATCTGGCTCCAACTCGGGGACATGTGCTCACCGTAGAGTGCATGAGAACCTCAACATCTTTGGCATGACTTGTGACCTGCTAGATCTCAACAAAAAATGATTAGTAATCTCTTGGGGTGGGGATATCACCCCCGACTCATATATGATAAAACGAAATACAAGTAAGCAATCATATATACAAATGGAAATACAAATGGAAATACAACTACTCTAGCATGATATGTAGATGGTATATACAATGAATGCAAATGCCTACCTACTTACCTGTACTTCCTTGTGAAGTCAAGTCTTTGCTCCTTGATGGGGTTTGAGGAGGTGTCCACTAATCGGTAATGGACGTCTTCTTCCTTCCAACGTGGATAGATAGTAGGCATTATTGACTGACTTCATTCTGACTCTAAAAGGTCCAAGACAAAACTTTGTGCATCCCTTAATATTGTCAGGCTCCCCCATCTTTGTATCCCACTCTAAAACCAAATCTCCTTACTTGTAGTCCCCTCCTTCATAATCAACTTCTTCTTGTACTCCGGTGTATTGTGTCGAGGGAGCGGGGTGGGGTTCTATAATTAGTATGTCTTCTTGGTTTGGCTCAGTTAACGAATGTTCATCATCCCCTTTCCATTTGACGAAGCCAACTCCTTTCCTTCTAAACCCTATCAAATTGTCATCTTCTGTGTAGAAAAATAGTCATTCCAGTCTTTAGAAAGGTCAGAGGCATCGTCAGGACAATCACCCCAACTTGTATCTCTTTCTTGCTCCAGAACGACGGGGTGGGGTCCTATCAAAGCACTACCCCTTATGTATGTTTCGTGCAAATGTAACGTCTTGTCACTACCTTGTGTAATGTTGTCCTTGTGATTGCTAGGAAGATTCTGGTCACCCTTTCCCTTGGTGCATGTTATCTCATTAATATTGTCTTCTTCTACCAAGGGAAGAGTGGTCCAATCTTGAAATAAGCATGGATCTACGGAGTTGTAGTCACTATGTCCATGATTACACCTTTCGGTGTGTTCCATTCTCTTTGGCTTGTTATGCAAGGTGATGCAGTCTTGGTCCCTAACAGGGATAGTTGCGTAGGACAAGTCCATTTGTAGACTTCCGCCCAAAGTAGTAGCCCATTCCCTAGATAGTATCATTCCCCAAGTGTCAGGTATATCGACAACAACAACATCCATTATGATGGGGAAATCAGGGTAGTCAACAAGGTGTACTTGAAGACCTTCCATCAAGCCGTAGACCTTGATCCCCCTTGACTCAAATCTATGAATGTTGGTATAAGGCCTTGTAACTTCCAACCCCAATTGTTCATAACCTTCAAACTCATGATATTGACAGATGACTCGGAGTCAAGCATGCAATTGTGAAGATATAAGTCATCTATTAGCAAGGAAGTGAGAAAGGGTGTTTGCTCATTTTGCTCCAAATGACTAGTTTGTAATAGTGTGGAAGTTTCTTCGAACGAAATCTGGTCATCTGGGGTTTGTTTTGTCAAATAAGGGATTTCCAACATTCCACGAATCCTTTTGACTTTTTATAAGATATAGGCCATACTAGTGCTCAGGTTGGTCCTATCGTTGCTAGGTTTTGGGAAATGTTGGGGTAGATTGCCAGCATACACCTGGGGCTCTTCAAACTTTACCCTTGAGTCCTTACTTGTTTGGCCCAAGTATTCAATCCTAGGCTTCTTCATGTCTTGATTTTCTTGGTTTTGATCTGGCGTGAACAAGGTAAATATGGAATCTACATAATTAGATTTCTCATGAGTAGCCTTTGGGTGATAATGTTAAAAATGGGAGTCTTTACATGATAAGGACCTAGGATCATCTTCTTGTCTTGCAATATTTTGTAGGTTCAAAGTGTTTGGACAAATTTGTTCTTTTGGAGCATGAGGTTTTATTGTCTGAGGAAGTCTCATAGAAAGAGGCTTTTGGGTTTGTGATAGTCACCTTTCTAACTGAGTGATTTCTTCAGAGGTACCTAGATCCTTAGAGGGTTCATGTTGTTTTGAAAAATTTAAGGCATCTTTCATGTTTGAGAAACCTGTGCTCCATTTCCTAGGGAAAGTATTATTTTCTTCCTCTAGAATCTCTGGGAGGTCATGCTCTAGTCCTCCCATGCTTTCCTTATTCAACTCCCAAATGTCATCATTGTTCAAAAAATTGACCCGATGGATGGAGTCGCTAAACTTAAGATTCTCTTCAATTTGGCAAGCAACATCTTGTGCTTCTTCTAGGCTTGTAGGAAATCGGTTCTTGAGGGTAAATTGTAATCTTCCTTCTAAGGAGTTTAGATAGTGTTGGAGAATAACGCTCTATTGGTGAAAGTTGGGCTCAAGTTTGCTAATGAGAGTGTTGAACCTATTATTGAATTCCCTAACATATTCGTCACTTTGCTTGCAAATTTTGAGGTATTGAGAATAAATAGAGGCCATACTTTCTACCTTACCCCATCTCCTCATGAAAGCGTGTTCCAAATCTTTAGGTGTTTTGAGGCTTCCACTTGGGAGTGTGTTAATCCAATTCCTGGCATTCCCGGTGAGTGAGTTCAAGAAAAGTCCCATAAACGTGTCAAGATGTTCTTCTCCAGATTGATGGAATTCATAACCCTCACAAAATTTAGTCCAATGTGTGTTGCCATAAGATCCTACTTCTCTCGGGAATTTGGGTATCCAGGAGTCGGCTTCTGCCGGGAGATCATGTAATCCCCCTTGGATATTAGCTAGGTCCAAAGGACCAAAAAGTTCGTAGAGAGACCATTTAGGAGAAGCTACAAGGATGACAGGGATATGAGGAAGATAGAGTGTATAATGACGTCCGCTACAAGTCGTCATTGGTGGTGTCGCTAGACAATCTTCAGGAGATTATCAAAAAAGGTGAGGGGATCACCCTCAATGGAGTCGCTAGATAATCCTTCTAGGGATCATCAAAGAGAAAAGAGGGAATCACCCTCAGTGGAGTCGCTAGGTAAGCTTTGTGAAGTAAAGGCTTCTGAATAAAGGCTTACCGAAAAAGTGTCGTTCGAGGAAAATTGACTCGATGATCCCCGACAGTGGCGCCAAAATGTTATCGCGCAATTTGTACTTGCCCCAAAAGCCCAAGGAAAGTGGGTACAAAATTGACGTAACTAGGAATAATCTATCACTGCCACCTTAATAGGAGATCCCTTTCTATTTAGGAGTATGTTTAAGCTACCCTAGGGGAGACGTCCCCGGTAACTTGGGGGGTTTGAGAAGGTTAAGGCAAATAGTCACAAGGAAACCCTTTCCCTCTCACAGATCACTCTAATCAGAGGTTTCTTTTATGTCGTAAGGATGAAGCAAATGAAAAGTATTGTGTGATTGCCCAGAACAAGACAACAAGACAAACATGGCACTTTCTAGGTACCGGATGATTGTTAGTACTTCATAAGACAATAAACCTTTGTAAAATAAGCTACCTGATTTTGAATTTGCAGTTACGCATCGGTTTATAACAGCAACTAATATATTACAACAGCCACAAGATTCAAGCCTTGAAATTGCTTGAAAAAGACAATAAAAATTGACTTTAACTAGGCAAATTGACAGTAAATTGTCACAAGCAAAATTAGCAATGATAGGCTAGCTTTTAATGACACTTTTGCAGAGATTTTGCTGCAGTTAGATGGCTGTAGCTATCTTTTGTAACAGCAGCGAGTTTAAATGGTCAAAAGTGCAAGAAAACTATACACAAACTAGCACTTACCTAGTAGATTCACTAGCAATTATCACAATTAGATTTTGATTGGTTCTAGTATGAGTTATGTAAGTAAATGTGCCAAATTAATGCAAGTTTATATGGCAATAGCAATGTTTTGCTACAACAAGAAGTTAGCTTAGGAATTAGTCTAATCTAGGGTTGAAAAAGTTAGTAAAGGGTTCAAAGATAAGAGTTTAAGTGTTTGTTTGCTCAATCACCACTTGTAAGAGGTAGTCTAGTGCCTTTCTAGGGTTAATGGAGTCACTAATGGCAGTATCAAATTCTTAAAGGAAATGTAGCAAATGATAATAATATGTTGGGGGATGGAGAGGACAAAATAGGTGTTGGTATCCCAAGGCCTCAAAAATCCTTTTCCAAGAGAAAATTGCTAGAAAGTAACAAGGGTTAGGCCCTAGCGATTTTCTCTTTCCTTGAACAAAATGTAATAAATTATGCAATTGGCAAAGAAAGTAAGGTTACTAGAGTGCTACAATGGTAGGGCTCTAATATTTCCTTCAAATTAGGTGCCTTTCAAGAGATTTTAACATATGAAAGATTATAGGGAAAAAGATGATAACACATGTCATTCCCCTAGGGTTTCAAGCTAGCAATTTCATAATCTTAGACATGAAACAAGTAAAAAATAACCATAGCATTCATTCACAATAAAGAAATGCAGAATTTCGACTTACTTCACCAAGAATAATCTAGCAAATCACCCTAGTTGAAGATCCTCCACAAGAAAATAGCTAAAAAGCACCAAAATTTGCCTCCTTCAAGAAGTGCGCATCACTAGTTTCAGCCAATAACCCTTAAAGAGGGCCTAATTTCAGCCCTCACACTTGTGTGAGTGAAAGATCATGAAAAAAATGAGAGTCTTAACTCTCTATTTATACAATACAAGTGACCTTTAATTACATTCTAGGTCAAAAAAGGCCGACATGGCCAGTTTACATCAAAAATCCAGTTTTACATAAGAATGACAATTAAAACCCTAATTTGTCTTTTAGGGATGACATCATGCCCCTCCTAGGGTGACGTTAGGCCCCTTCTTGGAACGCTAGGCCTCCAAAGTGAAACATTAGGCCTCAAAAGGCCTCAGAAGCTTCCACACGTGCCAACCAAGCATTCCTGATGCCAAAACCCTAATTGGATGACGTCAAGGCTCAAAATGATGACGTCAGGGGCCTTCAAGGGTCAACGTCATGGTGCTAGGGAAAGACCCCCCTAGGTCCAGTCCCGCCAAAGTGCCTCTGGTGGAACGTCCTCCTTTTTCTTTGGTTCAAGCCTCTGGTATCCCTCTGCCCTTGGCTGGGGTCACAACATCCATCTGGTGGGATTTTAGCTCCATGGAGGTCCGAACTAATCATCTCCCCATATGTACCTGTCCGTCGGGCATGGTCCTGCAACAACGACAAGTATGCCCTCCATGGGCTCATAAGTCACAGGATCATAGCAATGTCAATCACATCTAATAATCAAGTTACCCAAACATGTGCATCAAACCCCCCTTTACCCCGACAAATGCTCAAAAACGTTATGCTATTTAACAAGCCAGGTTTGGGGAGGGTCTCAGGATGTCCTATTGGGCTAATCCTCCTCAGATGTGGGGTGTTTCCAGTTGAAGACCAATCTAGGTCATGTAAATGCATGAGATGGTGTAGGGGATGTTTGGGCAAGGGGTGCAGTGATAACAGGGAAATGTAGGTCTTACCTATGGGTGCCTCTGTAGAGGGCGAGCTGCACCTTGTCATGGATGCCATTGTTTCCTAGCCCATTCAATGCCTTTTTACTCTTTGTCTCATTGCTTTTTTCTTTCAAGAGAATAGTTGGAGGACACTGTCCTGGCGTGGTGATCAGTGGTGACAACATTAGCCACAAGCATTTCACGGAAATGAGAAGGCTGGCTCATGATGAGACCTCCTATCCATCAACTAGGCCTTGAGTTTTATTTTATTTGACGGGTCCCCTTTTCTTGCTGAGAATCCCTTTATTGCTTTCTCGGGAATCCCTGGGTAAAGCATCTCAAGGTTTCATATTGGCTTTTAACTTTTTCCAGCTACTCTTACCCTCTGGGCCTTTAGCCCCTTCTTCCCACAAGGCAAGGTACAACCCTTACTAGCTTGGCAAACCCAATGCCCGAATCAATGTAGGGGATAGATGAGAGGGATAATGATGAAAAGTGGTAAGTATGGAAGGAATGGACGATGACTTTTCATAGACCCACCCAGTGGCAACTCATCCCTAAGGGAACCAACTTACTAGGGCACTTTATCATCCCCCCAAGGTATGGACAAGTCAAAGGGCGTAATTTCCAAGCAAACGTCATGAAACAAAAGAGAATTCAATGCACATATTCAAATGTTTTGAGAATCAGAGTGACACATACCATGATACTCGGACTCATTACCTCATGGAGCAAGACCCACCGCTACTTCAGAACCAGGCCGATGGGATGGATGATGCTGCTGCTAGCTGATAGATGAAGGCGCTGAAGAAAAGATGGGCCCTCCAGGGCCAAGCTCAAGTCATATGGCTCTCGATACTCCATGTCTAGGACCTGTGGACCTCGAGACATAATTTCCTTAGTTATCCCTATGATATGGGATAACAATACCCTCCTTCAAAAATCTAAGCTTTGCATTAAGGGCTTTACATGTGATAAAACCAAGTAATACAATTTCCTTATATTCTTTCTTGTTGCGATTGATGACGATCCAACCATCCAAATTCAATTATTTTCGGTCTTAATTCTTGATAGCCTAGTCATCGAACACGTCCAACCCCCCGTGTTGCGTATCCTACGTGTCGAACACGACACACTGAGGGCATGTGTTTAGCACATGTCCTATTTATAGGACATGTGCCAAACACGTGCCCTCAACGTATCCTGAAAATAGGACAGTGTCTTGCATAGAAAAGGACCTGGGCTCATGTTTTCTTATGCTAGTTGAAGTTGTGAGGTGTTTCAGTGTTAAGATGAGGGTTATTTTGCCTTACTAATGCTATTTAAAGAGGTCCCCACCCCCTCCATTTCACCCACCCTAGTAATTAATGGTAATATTAAATTCTCAAAGTAAGGATGAACATTTGTTCATCCTTTTACTTAAATTTTTAACATCACCATTAATTGTTTCTGGATCTTTGAGAGTGGTTCCAACCTCATTGGACTTCATATGGAGAAAGTAGAATTTTAGGTCCCATTCAAAATTCAACAGACTTAACGGTTTTCATGATTTCAAGATTGGCAGGATTGCAATGTTTCCACTGGATTCTATCATGTATGAGGGTATGGAACTGGCATTTAATCAAGGGCACCAAGCCCTTTATGTACCTCGATGTTGGTGGCATTGATTGCTGAACTTTTTTGTCACGACCCCAGTAAAAATGTACCCTTCACTCAAGTATAAAATCTTTTGTTGAACTCTTCTCTTTGTCATCATGTCGGGTGACTTAGTGGTGTATGTGCACACCAACCTCCGTCTTATTTAAAGGCAGAGAGAAGAGTGGTTGAAGGGAAAGACAAAGATGTGGGATGTGTTTTTTGATGATATGGGTTTGGACAACAGTGTCGAGTTGGCATTAGCCAACTTGGATCTTAATGAACCAGTGCTAGAGCCAATCACTTTTGATGATGGTGATCCTCTTGAGGGGTCATCCTCCACATCAACAGATGCACATATTGCATTGGATATAGAGGAGGAGGATGGAGGAGAGAGCAATGGCGATGACGCTGATCTTGATGATTATGACATGGAGGACTACTGACAGTCACGACTCATGTGCTATGAGATTCTTCCATCTATGGTTCTAGTATCTACCCTATGGCTATTTTTTATTTTCCATTGGTATTCCCACCTATAGTATCAGAGTTCAATGACTCTAACTCAGTATCTATCTACATTGTAATACATTTTGATTTGGATGACTTAATGAGATTGAGAATGCTGCAACTTATGGCTCTAATTTATCGTGTGTTCAGTGTTTGTCATTTGATCATCATTGATGTTACAATGTATTATGTTACATGTTTTGTATCATGTAAATCTTCTAGTTTCTAACAAAATATGAATCTTTATGTCTATATTTCATTTTTGTATGTGTAATTTTCAATTTTTTTTCACACACACACACACACACACACACGTGTATATATATATATATATATATAAACATGTCCTTCATGTCCTATTTTCGGGGTCGCCATGTCACATCTTGGACACTCATATTTCCATGTCCTCTATGTCTCGTGTCATCGTGTCAGGTGACTTAGCTTGATAGTTGGTTGTTTCATTATTTTCTTTCCTTGATTCCATGTGTTGTTGTTGTAACCTCTCCAATTTGTTGTAGTTGCAGGTCTCTGATAATATCCTGTCAAATAATGGTTCTTTGATGCCCTATTTCATGAATATTGCTGATTATTCCATATTCTTCCTTGGTAATGATGATGTATATCTTCTTGTATTTCTTGAAAACTTTCTTGGAAATGAGGGTGTCAATGTGTTTTCACCTTTGATTGTTTTCTTTCATTCTTCACACCCATATCACTTGTCTTCTTTTTAGAGACAATGGAATTCTCTATCCTCTATGCTTGGTCTTTGATTACTCTAGCTTTTATGATAATACCCTCATGTTTGACATGTACATCTTCAAGATGGAGCTCAAATTTTTCCATATTTTCTAGTGGCCTTGAGTCTTTTCTTCCTTCTCCTTTTGAAGTTGCAATATGAGGCCATCCATTAAATTCTTATGTCTTGATTGCTATAGAAATTTCTAGAAATAAACTGTGTGGATAGTTTTGAAACGTCCAACGTTTCAAGTGGACACTCCACCCATTATCATGGACAAAAGAAGCTGAATGAGTTAGAAAAGAGTATGCTCAAGAGTAGATTTAAAGGTTGAAAGTCAAGAGGTAATCGTTGAAAATGGGAGCCGATGTGAATAAAATAATAAATATAACTAATTTTTTTTT
>JASDQU010736019.1:459530-472224 GCA_032191745.1 Picea mariana | reverse complement strand
TTTTCCTGTTTGTTTCAATGAAAGAAAGTACAAAACAAAATGAACATGAACGTAAGTTGATATGTAAGGAAAAAACAAGGAATATGTAAATACAGTAAATAAACTAGAATAAAAGGAATAGAGTAACAGATAGTGTTAGAAGAATGTACCGGCTTTTTTTTTCTTCATCCATGTATGTGTATATATAAAAAATTGTGTAAAAAAAAATTGTGTCCAAAATCAATTACAAACCAGGAAAAACTAAGAAGTTGGATAACTTGGTTTTGTGTAAGAAGCTAGACAGATATGCTTTGAGACATAGAAATATGATTTTGTAATATGTTTGATGTATATTTCATAATTCAAGTGCAATACCAATTGTATCGTGATCGGACCAGTATGTGTCTAAGATAAAGACAATTGTATTGAGAAATGGGAACATTCGACCATATATGGTCAATAAGTGTGTTTTTGTACATGGTTTATCTTTTCCAAAAGAAAGAGAAGACTGTATTTACACATGTAGTTTTCCAATTCTTTTGTTCAGGCATTATTTTGTAGCATGTCAATATAGAAGTATCCTACAATGACAATGGTTTCGTTGAGATGCAAATGCTCTAATGCATTGGAAATAGCATTTAGTATGTTGGAGAACGTTGCATGCAGAGCAGCATAGAGATTCAGTATTGCAATTTTTGATCCATCGAAAATTACTTTTGCGAGCACCATCTCAACATGGTTTTCTTCGAAATGCATATGCTCCAAAATTGTAACATGTTTTTTCACTAATATCATCACCCCATGTGTAATGTAACTCGATATGCAATTGTGATTTGGAAATTGCTTGTTCTGCATGCATAATGTCATGTATGTTTCCTGCAAGCACATAATATCAGATTGCATTGTGTCATAGTAATTGAGTATATCATCCATATGTGCATGTAGGTTGCGTTGTTGAGTGAGAAAATTGATACAAATGAGTTTGTTTTTATGGATTGGTAATCATACTATAGATGCCACTTTGCGATAGTCCTAAGGCATTGCATCTCAATATCAACTTTGTGTTTGACTTTGAAGTTATCTTTTGTAAGAGCACTTAGTAAATACAAGGAGTCTATACTTCTGACATGGGACAGCGTTGTGTATACAATTCCATGTATTCGAATTCTAGCAGGGTCAACAGCAACACTATCAAGTGTTAGTCCTTGCGATCTGTGGACTGTACGTGCACATGTAAGTTTAATTGGAAACTGTTTTTGAATCTTCAGTCGACTTGTCTTTGCTGATGTCGATACTAGTTTTTATATTCATAAGATAGGTGTCCAATCGTGTGTAGTGTTTGAATTATATAGATAAGCCAACTTGTTTGCTTGTCAGTGGCCTATATGCGGCTCATGGAACTTAATCCAGAGGACATCAAGTTTTTTTGTTTTGGTATAGCCTTTGAGTATTCCATCTGCACCATTTACCAAGCCATCCTGTGAATCATAGTTGCAAGCATATATCTCAACCAACATGTCTAATTTCAGGACAAGTTGCAAAGGAAAAGTGTTTGTATGTTCATGATGTGGTACATTTCCATGGTTTTCTTCTTCGAGGTCAATTGAATTGATTATGATATCATCGCCAGGCATGAGCGATAGCATGTACCTACTATGCATTTCAACATCCTTATTCGTGTAGAACAGGTAAGGGAAGGTTGGGTCTGTTGGTGCAGGTCACATGCACCTTGAATTGATATATGTTAAGTCATGATGTGTTTGGTTGTTTGTCCGCATTCTATTCAGAATTGCAATAAACGTTTCATATGTCTGGTGCATTGTAGTATGTAATTCAAAGAATTTTATATTGTCTTTCCAGAAGTCATGCGTCATTGTTTTCATATTGACAGTAGGTTGTTCAAATATCAAAGAATCTTGGATGGGTTGTGCCTGGTAAACATCCCCACATAATATCATGTCAATGTTTCCAAAGTATTTGGTGTGCACATGTTTTATGTTTCTCAATCGGTTGTAAATGAAATACAAGAAGTGACTTCCAATCAAATATGCATCATCTATGAAGACAAGTTGCAGTTCGTAATAAATCTTAGACAAGGTATCTAACATTTCCTTGCTAAGTGGAAGAAATTGTGACTTGTTAAAAGGCATAAAAAATGCAGAGTGGACTATTGTTCCACCTGCATTATATGCAACTTTTCCTGTGCATGCAACTATTAGCCCCTTTGGTTTCATAGGATCAGAGGAATTGTTTGAATCATAGATTCGTATAAGCATTTGGAATAGTGCTTTCGCTGTGAATGTCTTGCACGTTCCCACCCCACCTATAAGGAACAAGTGCACAGGAGTGTGCATGTTCAAGCATTTTTTAATTGCAATGTCCTTTAGAATTGTTTGTTGCTCTCGATTCAACATACGTCTGACTTTGTGGTATTCATTTTTTTCAATAAGGAAAGGAAGTTTTGTGACTTGAAAGCCAAGATTGATATGTTTTTCAATGTCGGTTGCTCAAGGACGAGGTAAATCTACTTGCAATTCATAGGACTCGTAGAGACTTCTAGTTGTTTAACGGTTTGTGAATGTCTCATCAACATTGTCAGAGTTCTCTAGTTCATGAACTGCACTTTCTAGATCACCCCATGTTGGATTAACATTGTATGTAAATCTAGATTCATTGGTTTGTATTGTGGTCTCATAGGCAATATACGCAGCTTCCCATGTAGGGAAGTTATGTTTTAATGTGTTTTCATTTTGATCAAACGGAACGTATAAAGATAGTTTTCCTCTACAATAGTTTTCATAGTCAGTATGTTTGTTGTAATTGACAAAGCGCATTACAGAGGGTTTTTTTTCTTTTTGATATGGGTGCACCATTTTTTTGTAATGCGATACGAACTCTGCTAAGCAAATATGCGTAATAGGAGATGGACGCTAGAGGTAATAATTAATAATAGAGCGACATAGTACGCCCTCTGAATTGTCAGGCTCTTGTTCTAGCAAAGACGATGGTTTAAGCAAAAATGTGTGTTTCTCAAGTGGAGATGTGTTTATGAAGACACATTTCCTTGAACTAGAGTTGAGGGGCAGGGGAAGTGCAATGTGGATTGCTTGTTGAGCAGACATTTGTTGAAGATTAAGTATTGTATTTCCAAGTGTATGTATCATTTGAATAGCATCAATATGACTTATTTCATGTTCTTTGTGTATTCTTTTGAATGCACTTGTCATAGATTTGTCAACCTTTGTCATATACGAGGTCCAGTATGATGTTGCAACATATTCATTGAGGACATACTACACATTTGTATTTGCATTCCACATAACTGGCATGTCCTTGGAGAAACTGTTGTTCCAAATATGGGAAAGCTTTTGTTTAAGGAAAATTATTGGTTGTTTAAGTGTACATTGTATGGCTTGGATGTATGCATCTTATGTTAGATTTTTCTCTTTCAAGAAGTCATCGAACCTCATTAACTCATCAAAGTCTCATTGTTCTAGAAATGCGAACAAGGATTTAGATTTCTCAATGACAACATTGTCCTCTAAACTAAGTGGCTCTATGATTTTTGTTGTTCTCATTGGCAGCACAAGGAAGTTGTATCTGCAATGTGAAATTTTTTCGTTTTTTACGACTTCTTGTATGATAATGTCTATGAACTTTGGCAAGTTCTGGATCCAAATGATATGTGTTGTATGTTATGTATTTGTCCACAAATTACTCAATCTGTGAGTTGTTGTCATTTCCATAGACCAATGCACCCTCTATCCACAACAGCGTGTGGTCATGCTCACTCCCCCTATTCTGGAACTCAGTCACAAAAAAGTAGTCTGATATTTTTCCGAAAAATGGTTCATCATGGCATATCAATTGCCTCAAAGCATTTATTTTATGTCTATAGTAGCGAGTACATATCACTGGGTCTTTTCTTATGGGGTAGTCAATGTCATCATTTTCCAATGTATCAATTTGTTTTTTCCTTTTCATGTTCCTATACAATGTAGACACCATAGCCACCAATGGATCCCAATGATGCTCTGCACTTGTAAATGTGATGAAAAATGTTGGCGGTCCCAATTGTCGGATCATTGCAGAAATAGTTTTTTTGTTTTGTTGCAAATAGTCAGGAGAGATGCGAATGTTTTTGAAATCTATGTATCCAATATCAGATTTCAAGATTTTTTCTAGGTTTGCTTTGTACTTGACATCTTTGGCCAATAACTTTATTCCTTGTAGCTGGCCTTTTCATATTCGCACCCACATGCAAGACAAAACTTGCTCAATTATTATGCACATTGTTTTGAAAAACAAATTTGTTATGTGATAGGAGAAGTCATCGCTTGAATGTAGCGGTTCCCATCGAACTATTTTATGGTAGTTGAATCGTTCTGTAATGTCACTGGGACGTGGATCTCCATAGAACAATGTTGGGAAGTTCATTTCCTCAGCAAATTTGTCCTTGAATATTCCAAGTGGACGTTGGCCCTTAGCATGTGCAATTTAGACAATCCTGTCTTGCAAGTCATGAATGCGTTGTGAGTCAATGAATCCATGTATCAATATTTTAGTAGGTCTTTCATTCTCCGATTCATCGCTTATATCAAATTCACTAACAATCTCGAGAGTTTGTGCAGATTTGTCATCCCCTTCTCCAAGAACTTTGTTCCAGTTCTCATTTATACAAATGTTATGTGCTTTGTACAGGGCCCTAGAACATAATTCTTTTAATGCTTTCATGACAACATGCACACACACTTTACCTGTATGGTATGCATTTTTGTATTGCAAGCGTCTTTTGAGAGCTACAACAATTTTCATTGTATCGCTAATGAATTGTGGCAAGGCTTTTTGCACAACATCTGGTTGGACAGGAACATTAATAATTGATCTTGTTAAGTCCATTTGGGGTAGTTTATAGACCCAGGGTCCGATTTGTGCAAATGTAATTCGCAGAGACACAAGTCTCTCTTCAAGTTTTGTAAGTGTACTTACATCTGGTAGTGGTGTATTACATCTTATTTGGTCAAGCGTTGCAAAGTGTGGTAGTTTTCCATTTTCAAGTGATCGTTTGCATGGAAGACAAATATTGCCATTGGAAAATGCTCTATCATTTAGTGTCAAGCCGAGGTATTATGCTTCCAAATCAGGTGTGAAAGACTTAGTGTTTTTTGAGAAATTCAATTGATCCCAAATTGCACATGCAATGGAAGGAGTGTCTTTAATTTGTTTCATATAGATCTGTTTTGCATCTTTCTTCCCTAGACAAGTATGCGTAAAAAGTGTTTGCTGGTTTTCATTGCTAGCAATGCATGGTGTTGGCTCTAGCCCATGAAATGTGATTTTTTCCTCTCGTTCAATACCATGACCATTGTGGGTTATGTGGTCATACATGTTTCTCTCGCGTATCTAGTTTTTCAAGATGTGGTAGGTTAACTTATGCTTCCCACTGGAAACTAGTTTCACTTGTTGACAAGCCATGTTGGAGGTGGAATCAACATTTCTTATGGGAATTTCATCCTCATCGTCTCGGTGATGAAAATTGTGAGGTTCTTTGTCTTTGGACATGTGATGTTTGTGTTCAGCAGAAAATGAGAAAATGCGAGTGTGTTGTGCACAAACAATTTTTTTAGGTTGTGACATGTGAGTTTCCGTCTAGAAGGAAGCTTACCAATGTATTTTTTCTCTCACCTATGACCTTTTTCAAGTTGTAATAAGTTATTTTACGTTTTTTGTTCAAGGTATGGATGACCTCATGACAACTGAGATGAGTTTGATTCTGATTAAGTAGCATGCAATGCTTATGCAGATTCAATGCGGTTTGGGTGGCATGGACATTGGATCCTGAACTGGTAGTATTTATTATAATACCAATGTATTTTTTTTCTCTCACGTATGACCTTTTTCAAGTTCTGATAATTTAGTCTACGTTTTTTGTTTAAGCTCTGTATGGCCTCATCACAACTGGGACGAGTTTCATTCTCATTAAATAACATGTGACGCTTATGCAGATTCGATGCAGTTTGGGTGGCATGGACAATGGACCTTAAACTAGTAGTGTTTCTAATCGAAGGTTGATAATGGATATGTGGTGTATATGTTTTCAACGAGATGATGTCAATTGTTCGATCGTAGTTTGAATCAATACAGTAGGAATGTACAGTACCATCTGACAGGGCCGACCAAACCTAGATATTTACTCTTAATATGATAGATAGCCATTGCAAATAGAATCTGCCACCCTCTACATTTCCTTTCTCATATGGTAGTGCCATGTTCACAAGGTATTGTTTCCAACTTCCAATTGTCGTCATACTTTCTAGGAGATATGGTAAAATGTGTTGATGCAAGCAGCTAAAACCCTGTTGGTTGCCGCCTATAATTGCATTGCAAAAGGATTGTACAATGTAAAGCCACAACGACTGCACATAGAACTCTATTGATACCAAATAGCAAATTTCATTGAACATTCTATCTCCACAACTAGATGCAATAGTTGTCACTATGTGCAAGCCATGGGAGTGTATATGATGCATAATTTGTTTCCAATGCGATTCAAGGTCTTTGCAAATGAGGGACAAGTAAATATGAGGTCCTCCAAGATTGCATATGGATAATTTTCTATATAGTAGTGGTTCATAATGACCACTGACAGGATTTGCATCATGGAACAAGATGGAATATGGATCGCTAGATGCAATTTTGTTGAATAGTATATATCTTGTTTTTCTTGTCAATGACCATATTCCAATTGATATATTCAACCACTTGGACAGCCACTGTATACAAAATGTATTTCCCCAAAGTCCTCTCTCATGTGCAGGCATAATTGCAGATGTAGACAACTGCATCTTTGAAAAATACATAGTGACATCATGTATTCCATGCAATTGGCAAAGAAAATCAGATGTCAATTCGTATTGATAAGACTCCAATGCCTCAACATCGCCATTTTCTAAACAACCCAAGAAATAATCTATCAATCCATTGTGTAGGTCGGTCGAGGAATAACGGAAATGCAATAGAACTTGAAATGCATTGAAGAGGCAATCTCCTACAACATACGAGAATGCATCCAATCTAAAAAGCCCATTGTTATGTAATACCTGGCCAATGTTGTCATGTACAATGGAGTCTGTATCTATTTCATAGGACTCAACATCTATTACTTGCTTCATCTCTTAAGTTGTGATTTTCAAGATGTTTCTTAGCTATATTCAGATAATATGCAAATAGAGAAAAAAAGAAAAAAGAAAACTACAAGCACGAAATTGCATACCAATTTCACTATGCATACTTCAACCTTCTTCCTGTCAAATTCAATCCCCCTAGTCACTACAACATATGAAAAACAAACAAACGTGTAGTGAACAGTGAAGCAAATAGAAGAAACAACACAAATGAAATAACACTATAAATTTGCTCAGCACAAAGACCGAGTATTCAAGGCATATCATTTTTGAACCTATTCCACGCGTGCATCGTATAAGTGTTTCAGTGGCAGAAGATGCTTTACACGACATAAAGGACAACATAAAACCAACATGTAGATGGGGTTTTTGATTCAGAGAATAAAAGCATGCCCTGTCACAAGAACCTGGCAGATGCTTGCTCCACAATGAAAACTCTGAATTCATTTTCTAAACCCCTTTGCATTGCTATTTTCGAAATATTTATGGCACGATATCTAGGATGTGGAAGTTGGCATATGTGATTGGAAGGGAACAACCTGGAAAAAATGCACCAAACATATGGTTTCCAGGAACAGAAAATATGAGGAGAACATTCAATTTTCTTTTTTATATTTCATTGTGGTTGCAACAGATGCATGTTTTGTGTCCAACATCAACATTCAAAGGGGAATAAGATGTTTTGCAAGGGAACAGACTGGGGAAAATGCACCAAACTCATGGTTTTCAGGACCAGAAAAAATGAGGAGAAAAAATCGATTTTCTTTTTTATATCTCACTATGGTTGCAATAGAGGCGGGTTCTCAAGAAGAAGGACAAGACAATAGTAGAGGATTGTTTCTTTGGTCGTAGAAGTCACACATAAAGATGTTTTGCAAGAGGATTTTGACCCAAGGATTCCTAGTATTGAAAATTATTTCTTGCAAGCTCCAAATAGTAAACAACAAATAAGGAATATCAATGAAACCATGGCACTGAAACTTACTCATGAACGAGGAACGACAGAAGCGCAGCTCCAAACTGCACAAACTACAACAACAGGTCCAACTGTGGATGTAGGACCCTAACCTTGCAAAGTTAAAGAAAACGGCAACAAGCAACAAACAACAAACTCGTGAACAAGCACCAAGAGGTCCAAATGTAGCTACAAGACCTCAACTTTGCAAAGTTGAATCAAATAACAACAAGCGGCATCGAATGAACCAACGAGCAAGCATCAACCAGTGAACCAATAATGTCGGTGAAGAACAATATTGCCCAAATTCACTACAGACAAGACTGTATCCAAAAATTGGAGGAAACTGTATTGTAACACGCCTGCTGAGTAAACATTTAAGGCTGTGAGGCCTGTTAGGTAAACACTTAAGGCTATCAGAACCGTCGAAGGGCCTCACATTGTGCAAACATTTAAGAAAGAATGCAGTGTGGTAGGCTTGTTTATGTATGCAATAATGAAAATGCCTCTATAAGTACGCAACAACAAAGAAAAATAAATAATAATAATAATAATACAATAGTTCGAACAAAGGAGACTAAGCAAAAAAAATTTACTCAGAGGACAAAGTAATATGAAGTCAACTAATAAAAAACTGACTATCCATGCTCAAAACTTTGGATATCTAAACATTTCTATATGAATAGTACAAATTCAAAAAGACCGTAGATGATAAAAACTTTGGATATGCCTAAATATAAAACATTGGGAATAACGAAGTTGGCAATAAGACCTCAAATCTATTATCCAATGAGATCATGACATATAAGGGTTTTTTTATTATATAAAAAATAATGTTTTTAGTTCTCTAGTTCGAACAATAGAGATTATGCAAAAAATTGTAGTCAAACGACAAACTAATATAAAGTCAACGAATTATCGATCGCTATAGTTCCTATATGCCTTCGGCAGGGACTAATAAGACTTAAAAAAATGTTCCAATAACATTATAGATAAATAAATTTTGTTATTTCTAATATCCAATCAACGGTCTAAAATAACTACAACCATAAAAGTGGAATTAAACAAAGGTTAAAGTAGATAGACATTGTAATATTAGTTCTAAATATTACATATGTGCCAAAATAAGATGTTTAAGATTATTGCACTAAAAAAATATTTAAAAAATCTCCAAATTGAAAATGACATATGGAATAAGTGTACATACAACTACCTTACCTAAAATCAATTGCACTAAAAATAATAAGAAATAATTGGCAATTAAATAAATGATACATTAAATATGGAACTCATTCTAGGACCATACTTAAATAAATGATACATTAAATATGGAACTTATTGGGACCACGATAGTTGCAGTTCCAATTCACTACTAATCATTTTACAGTAGTGAGTACAACATTACAAGTACCTAAACTGGTGAATATGAAGAGAGGAGTATGAGAACACAATAAAATAGGCATTGCACATATGTTAGTTGTCTATCATCAGTTGCTATAATTAAAGACATACAAAATAACTTGGTTGTTCTTACGGTTATTGGTCCCTTAGGTTTGGGGTAAGGGACCTCCTTTTCTCTTTTTACAGGGTTATCAGAAAATATATAGAGGCAAGAGGGTAAAAGGATGTTGGGAATAGTTGCATTAGACAATTCAAACATATACTAAGTTGGAAGTTTTAAACCTGGTCATAACCTCTAACTACTAACCAATAGTTGTGGAATGAAACACCCTGCTATTAAAAAGAAAGAACAAGAAATCAATCAAGTGGGAACCATAAGCAATTTGAAAACAAAACAAAGGATTGAAATTGAAATCAAAACAAAACAAAGGACTGAAATTGAAATCAAGCGTGAGCTTCAAATAGTTTCTTAAAAGACATAAAAACTAGAAGGCTACAAATTTTGCATGCATCGATTCAAAGACTCAAGGCTTTGGGTTTTAATAAATAAAATAAATTAAATTAATAAAATGAGAATATAAACTCCAAGGTTACAAACATTGGATGCGTCAACTCAAGACTTTGGGTCAATTTAGGTTTTAATAAATAAAATAAAATAAATTCCAAAAATATACTGGAAGCTCACTAAGAGTAATAGATTGAAAGATGCTTCTCGACTGGCTTCAAGTGCTTTTAATTTTTCTACACAAAGGAAATTGAAGTGCAACTTCTTGGAGGCACAATATTCTAATAAATACTGGACAATTTATTCCTGAAGCAAGCTTCAACTTCATAGGAATTGATAAAAAAAAATTCTACAATTTCCGCAGCAATGTAATCAACTGTTGCGATGATGCTAAAAATATTTTAATATCCTCTCGTTACTGGCAGAAAGGGAGGAACATCATGGGAGAGACTCTAATAGAAAAATGAACCTGAACATTTGAAGGTTTTCAAGCCAAAAGACATTTTGGAAACTGAAAAATACATATAGTTTGCATGTGAGTCTAGAAAGCATAGATACCCTTAAACATATTTAAGATACTTGATATTAAATTGTCCAAGCACCACAACTAAATGTTGGAGGCATAGAAAGAGAAGGCCAAAGACAACTGGAGGAAGTACCAAACGACATCCAGGATAGACGTAACGACCAACAAACAAACTATTTGCGAAAAAGGGCCATCAAATGACCTCTCTTCTTCAACGAAAGCTTTAAATCAAACAAATTTGTGGAAAATTTATCTACTATATTAGCTTCAACAAATGCAATATGATGACTGTCCCGATTAGTGGTAAGAAAGAATGCAAACAAGAGCCAAAATTGTGAGCAAAATTCGCGCGACCTGGTGCGTTAGGGTTTGAGTGCCGCCATGGCAGGTCAAGGAGGGGAGCCGCTGCCCCCTCCTTCCCCAGCCTCCTCCTTTAGACTTCTGGTAGAGGCGTGTAGCAAACAGAAGACCACCGTAGAAGCTCCTAGCTTCGTCAAGAAACTGAAGGATATTCCAGAAATCGATCTCCCCCCCTGATCAACCAATGAAAGTCGCCCTATCTCTCTCTGAACGAGGGCTCATTGGCCAGTTCATGGGCCTCTGGCCCTCTTCCAGATCCACAGACAACTGGGTTCAACGAAATTGGAGACCGCTGATAACCAACAGCGTGACCAGCTACGCAGTCGGACGAGGATATTTCATCTTTGAATTCATTTCCCAGGAGGACAGAGACCTGATCTTCAGAAACGGCCCTTACTTCATGGGCACACAAGGGCTTTATCTAAATAGATGGACCCCGAACTTTGACCCTGCCTCAGAAATCCCCAAAGACGTTCCGGTCTAGGTAAGACTTCCCAATCTACCGATCCACTGCTGGAACCCCTCTTCTCTTCAAGCAATCGGCAATGGTCTTGGGCGCTACATCGATCAAGCAAAACCAAGGGACCAGTATTCTTGTGCGCGCACTTGTGTAGAGGTAGATATGGAAGTTGGTCTACCAGAAGCAATCAAGATCAAGGTCGGAACCTGGCAACACATTCAAAAGTTGGATTACGAACAACTTCCATTCAAGTGCAAAGGATGCCACGAATATGGTCACTTCCAAAGAAATTGTCCAAAAGCCCCCCCCACCATCACAGAAAAAGAGGGAGAGGAAGGTTGGCAGCAAGCCCGGAAAGGGAGATCAAGAGCAAGAGGCCAAAGAAGAGAGCAGGCAGATCCACAGAAATCCAAATCCACGGAAGCCCCAGGAAAGGAGAATAGCTTTAGGATCTTAGGCCAAAACACAGATGAAAGTGTACAAGATCCAAATGAGGCAACCCCTGAGGAAGGGAAGGAAGACCAGCATCCGAAAGACAAGGGAAACATGTCAATAGAAGAAGAGGGGGCACAAAGCAATCCCCCCCAGCAGCAGGATGGCCGTCAGATTGCAGAGGATGGGGAAATCCAGATAGGAAGTGATTCAGAGGAAGTAAATGAAATTTGGACCTCCCCAAAGAAAAAAGGAAGAGGTTGGAAATCAAAAATTGATGAAAGGAACCAAGAAGCCCATAATGTTGTGCTAAATGGATCACAATCCACTATCAAATCGGAATTCACTGGCCATCAAACGCGGAAGCAGATCAAATCCTCCCAAGGAGGCCACCCCCCTCCCCTAGGTTCCTAATGATCATAACCTCCTGGAACTGTAGAGGAATGGGCAACAAAAAAAAGGAAGAAGCTCTGAAAGATATCCTCAAATCTTCAAAAGCAAGTATCCTACTGCTCCAGGAGACCAAAATGAGCCAGCAAGATGTGCTCAGAACCTTATCGAATGTTTGGAAAGGAAGTCAAGGAGTCGTCAGGAATGCACGGGGTGCTTCAGGAGGGATTTGTACTCTGTGGGACGCCTCCAGAATCGACATGATCAGCTCCCATATTTGCATGCACTGGATTCATACTAAAGTTCACCACAAAAGCACGGGATGTCAGGTAAGCATATTTAATATTTATGCTCCACAACTTTTAGGGGAAAAAAATCACTGCTGGGATTCTCTGCAGACCTATTTACAGCAAAACAATCTCTCCAATATTATTCTTGGAGGAGATTTCAATGTAACGTTGGCCCAGGATGAGAAGAGGGGAGGCTCGATTGTGAGAGACCC
>JASDQU010736019.1:411447-439872 GCA_032191745.1 Picea mariana | reverse complement strand
TAAGATTATGATTATAATTATAATTAAATTAATTTGTTAGAATAATGGAGAGAAATAGTTGTTATCTTTCTTACTTAAATACAATTTCAAAAATAAAATCATAAAAAATATATTATTATGAACCTTAAAAAAATTATTATATTCACTACCTTAAACATTAACACTTAATTTTTTTTTTAATGAAAACATATATTCAATAATATCTTATTTAATATATTTATTTAATCTTATACTACTATGTGTAGATCATCTGATAAATTATTGTAATTAATTCATATTAAATTATTATGTGTTTTTTTTTAAGAGGTTATAGGTTCAAATCCAGAAGGGGGTAGGGTATGTATACCTTCGTAGATTTTATCAGTCAAATTCTTAGGCGGAGAGAGGTCCCTTGTCCCACAAACAAGGGGGTCTCATACACCAATTTGATATGCTACCTTGGTCGTGACCTTAAAAATAGATTATTATTATTATTATAAATAATTTATTAAGAATAATGCATAATATCGATAAAACTAATTTCGATAACGATGTGTAACACACCATAAATTTAAGTAAGATTGTTTGAGCCATATAACACGATTCAAAATAGGTTTATAATTAATAATTAAAATCCCACCAAATTAAATGGAGATCTTAATGTGGAGAGATAACAAACAAGATACATACGACAATTTCATCATAATTGATTATATATATATATATATATATATATATATATATATATATTACAAGGGAATAGTTAACTATATATTAAAATATTGACTAGTTCATTATAGATAAGGGTTCATTTCATGTTGCTACCATTATAATCCTCTCTAGTTTTAATAGTACATGCCAAAGCAGGTACTATAGCAACAGTTACGGCTAACAACTCCATTAATTTGCAATTTTTTTACCTAACTTTTCCCTAATATACTAATTATTCCATTTTTTATTTAAATATTACATTTTTCAAATTTTTTAATATCTTTTACTAAATTTTTTATTGGTTGAAATAGTTTTGATATGACATAATTTTCCTAGTATGTTGTAATTGTTTGTTTTTGGTAAATTGTCAAAATTATAAATTAATTTTCAAAATAAATTTATATTTATTATATGATTGACATTTTCGGAGGTTCTAGCTCTGTTGCTCTATAGTCAAGGGACACTCTAGCTCTGTGGCACTGTTCTCTCACATTCATGTGCTTCTAAACTCTGACTCCTACAGGATTTGAAATTTCCAACTTCTCACTATGTAGTCGAAGCCTCTGCATGCATCACGACAGCGCTCCATTTGGATGATGGAGCCATTTGTGTGCAGTGTGCATGCAGTCCTGAATCTCCATTTGGTATTGAAAAAAAACGACAGATAAACCCAAGAAACAAGTGTATAAGTCTACCATCGTTGAGTACCAGAACCAGGTTGTTATTAATTACAAAATGGATTTTGTGAGTGACATTGATAACTGCAATTTATAAACTTTGAACATATTATACAGTCTAAGTGGGTCTAATGGTTAAGAACATGTGTTTCTTTTTAAGAGGTCACAGGTTCAAATCCAGAGTGGGTAGGGTATGTACCAGTTCCACAAACAAGAGGGTGTCATACACCAATTTAGTGTGTTGGCTTAATCGTGACCTTAAAAATAGATTATTATTATTATTATTATATTGTACAACATTGTCAGTTGCAGTGTCCATAAAAGTTATAGCTTCATCAAGCATTAAGATGCAACTTCGTTTGAGCAGAGCTCATCCCATACACACTAACTGTCATTAGTTAGTTAGTTGGATTTTTCATTTGTACATTGAAGTTGTATTGGTCTAATGTGCCAAGTTAAAATGGTCTTTTTTTTACAGTTTTATTATACTATCCCATACCCATAACTAATAAAATGCATTGAGCTAATGTACTAAGTTAAAATGTTTTTTTTTTTTTACAGTTACTCATAACTAATAAAATGCATGTTTTAGATTGTCTATGTAACTAATAAAATGCAGAAGAAGAAGGAAAGATGGCAGCACCACAAGACCAAATGGATACCCAACAAAAGAGGTGAGACAAATTATCAGTTGCTCATTATTTTAAACACTCTTCAAAATATTTAATCATTATCTTTAATACTCTTATAATATTCTTCAAAATATTTAATCAGTTGAGATTCAAATTCATGAAAGTGCCCAGATCTGTCTTACCATTTGCGACTCATTTGCCCGGCCTGTTAGTCTGGGACGATAGTTAGTTCTCTGTGTTCCAACTTTTTTGGGAAGACCAAGCCATGTCAGTACCTTCATGCAGTTCTGCAATCATACTATGCCAGAGTTAATCTATGAGCTTTCATGTGAAATTTTATAGAAAATTTGTGTATATAAGATAAGAAAAATTGTGTATATGAGATAAGAAATTAGCTACAATTCTCCTTTSTCTCCRCACTATAAAAACATYAACGTGCGGCACAAGAAGCCAACAATATTTCTTCAATATTTCTGCATTGCAATGATGCAACAGGTAGAACACAACGAACAAAAAATTAAAGAATCTTGAATCTATTCTAGATGCTTCGAGTCTAGGAAAATAACCCATCTATCATCTGCCAAGAAATATGACATCTGAGGCACAGGTAAAACATCCTTTCTGATTCCATGCCTACCTGTGACACAGAGCTATGAATGAGTTATCTGTAAGTTTACATTTCAAAAAATACTAAAACACACGTGCTATTTAGAGAAGTATTCATTTTGAATCCCAAAAAACCCAGATAGAAGATGAAGGCTGTAATTCCCCACCTGGATATGAGGTTGTAATTCCCCACCTGGATCTGAACCGGAACAGTGAAAAAATCTCACCCAAAGGGACTTTTTTGAGCTTGCAAGCTTGAAAAACTTGGTATATCTTCAAGTTTAGAAGAACAAATATTCTGGGAAAATAAACAAAGAATTTGGTGAAATCTAGTGTCTCGCGGATGTATATTTTACAAGAATAATTCCGGTGGCCTATTACCACAAAGCCTTAGTAGCTTTTCTTATTTCAATACCATAGATATATCAAAGAAGGGCCTTTTTGGTATTCGAAAATACTTGTAAGGTGACATATTGGTCAAACTAACATATAACATATACAATTAATATATTAATATTAATTATAACATATACAATTAATATATTAATATATATATTAAAACATATACAATATATATATTGGTCATTGCCAATTATAACCTATACAATTAATATATTAATATATATATTAAAACTTGGAAGGTGACATATTGGTCAAACTAACATCGATTACCCTTCAAAATATCAAGAGCAAATCCTTATGCAAGGACAATAAAAGAAATATAGTGCTTAATTAAATAAATCGAAGGTGAGAAAAGCCGTCACAAAAATTGTACGAGGCACTTCAATTTAAGAAAAAATAAGAATATAATAAAAGACATTATAAGAAGGTAGTATAAAGAAAAAGTTAAAAGAAAATATATTATTATATTTTAAAGTCACTTATAGATTTATTATTACTTAGTGGAATAAAAAATTATAAAAATGGTGAAAAAAATAATAATATAAAAAAAAATATTAAATAATATTTAAAAGTACAAGGATAAAGTGATATTTCAAAAAAGTATTATATATCGTAAAAAGGTATTATATTATAAAAAAAAGATACAAAGAAAAAGTATATGGTGGAAGTATATTAATTCTTTTATTTCCATTCCTAAGTTCAATTTTATGAAAAGATTATTAAAAGAGTTATATTGGAAAGTTGCAAGATAAGCTTCATTTGATGATCATTTGCGTGTATAACCAAGATACCTGAGAGGATCAGAGAGGTGGGAATGGTGATTTTCAAACTTCTGAGCAGAGGCTTTGGCTTCCATGGAGGTTTAACGGTAGGCTCCTTTTAGTGGCCATGGTATACTAGTAAGAGGCTCAGATCCATGTCTTAGCCACTAGCTGTTAGTGCTCGCAAGGTAGGTTTTCTGCTCTTAAGGTAGTTAAAACTGACAAAAGAAGTTTACGGACCAGTAGTTATGAACAATCCTCTTTTTTATGCTATCTGTCACCTCTTCAATGTTTAAGTCACCAAACCTCGTGTTTCTCATTACCCTTGATGGGACTTGCTAGGTAGTAGGAATTTATTTGTCTTACTCTCTGGAGTTTCTGGGCTCCCAAGTGTCCTCCAATATGGACAATGATGTCAACGCACTTATTAGTTCAGCTGACAAAGTGCATTTGGAGGAGGAGATTTTATTCCCCTTAGTGGATGAGCACTTCATAGTTCATAACCTTACCCGTCACCCTGAGCCTTGTATTAAAGACGACGTGACAGTGAGAGATCCCTTCATTACTACTCTAAACACCTCTGGACATATGCACAGTTCTAACAAACGACCTGGCATTGTGTTAGACTATGCAAAAAATGCTTTAGAGGGTCAAATAGCTCCACAGCAAAGGGTTCAAGGTCGAGAACCTTTTGGTCATATCCTGGGAACTAATAATGAAATTGTTGTGGCTTTTGGTAGTGAAGCAAAACAGGACAGACGGAGTTTACAAAGGAAAATTCATTACTACCATTACACAAAAGTTTGGAAGCCAAAGAAAACCAAGCTAAAGTTAGTCCTTGGTATGGACGTCGGCTTGGAGGAGTCGTGCACACTTTCGCTCTGCACCCTGGTGGGTAGAATAGCTTCTAGGTCTTGGTGTTCTTCCTCTTTGGAGGACTGGATGAAGTTATATTGGCTACCTTTTCTGGGTTATTGTCCTGAGTTAATAAATCTACCTAGATGTTGGTTGGGCTTTATGTTTAAAAACCCAGAAGATTCAGAGAAGGTCCTAAATTCTTTTTGGAGTTATGATGGTGGAAGCCTAATGCTAAAGCGATGGCGCTTAAGATTTAATCCCTCTACTTAATACTTCAGCTATAGATACATCTAGGTACTCCTCCCGAGTTTTCCACTCTAGCTGTGGAACATGAAAGCTATGGAAGAGGTCGGGAACTCTTTAGGGTGCTTCCTAAAAATTGAGGAAGGGGACCTCCTATCCCTGAATAAGAAAATGGAAAAAATACTAGTTGAATTCGACATCCATGGGGGTCTCGTGGACGTTCTGGAGATAGAATGGTGTGGCTTGCTCTTCACCCAGCACCTGGACTACTTAGGACTGTCTTTCCGTTGCACCCTTTGCTTGAAGACTGGGCACCTTCGGAAGGACTGCACACATGTTTATGGTACCCTGCTGGATGAGGAGGATACAACGGATTTTTCGGGTGATAGAGTAACTCGTTTGGAGGAGGAAGATACACCCACTTTTTGCCTAGGTTATAGTGATCCCGATAGTTCTCCTACAGTCAACACTTCTTTTATCGGTAAGTTAAGACACTTTTGCCCAAAGCTATATTCGTCTTTGTCTTTATGGGAGCGTCAACACCTGAATACTAGTCTTTCCTCTTCCTTGTCTTCTTGCTTTAGAGCTTCTACTGTTTCTCCTCCTAACTCATGACCAATGCGTGTTCCAGCCACAAACCCTTCTGAGAAGGCTCTCTTTGTATAAAATCCCTCAAATCCTTCCTTAGTCGCACCTCCATTGGCTTCTCCCCCTGTTCCAAGATACACATAATGTAATGTCCCCAAGGCTGAGCCCAGTTCTAAATCTGATGTATGAAATGAATTGTAAATATGTGTTATAGGCTGGTGAGCCAAGTTTGTATAAGTCGGTGGGCTTATGTGATTGTTAGGCCAAAGAGCCTTAGGGTTGGAGGCCAAGGGTCTGATTTTGTACTTGTATGTATGCAACACATTAATAAAATATAAACACCACCACGTTCAGACTGACCACGATGAATGAGTGATGGGGGACTGAGCTTCCACAAAGTGGGCAAGGAATTAGGGGCTGAAAGGTGGGAAAAAGGGGCTAAGTGTTGAGCCTAGGGGATTAAGCCTTGGGAATAATATTTTATTATTATCCCAAAAAGCCACGTGAATTATGTTGAATGTGATGTTTTATCCTAAGTTCTTGGGGAAGGACGAGGGACTGCCAAATGGGAAGGAATGCATGTTGATGGAACACCTGCAGTTCCATGGGTGACAAGTGTCAACCCTAGTGCATGCGAATAAAACGGCCAAGATGAGCCGTGAGAGGGGTTCCTCGCCCATTCCACCTGACTTCCTGAGCGTGTACGGAGCTCTGAGAAGTATGACCGACTGGAGCCCTGCAGAGTTCCCCTCGTGCATCCTCTGAAGTGGGAAAAAGGCCTGTGTTTGTTCGGAGATAGCCCGTACATCCTGTTGTGAACCGTGGAGTCTGAATTTATCCCTGCGTGGACAACTCGTCACGCATCTCTGAGAAGTCTGTGTGTTGATTTCGGGGATAACCAGTGTTGAGTTCTGGAAAGCCGAGACACCCTTTGTCTGAGCATCGAACCTATGCGTTGAGTCTTGTCCG
The DNA here is from genome assembly GCA_032191745.1 of Picea mariana. Classification (NCBI taxonomy): domain Eukaryota; kingdom Viridiplantae; phylum Streptophyta; class Pinopsida; order Pinales; family Pinaceae; genus Picea; species Picea mariana. The sequence continues at coordinate 433,446 of JASDQU010736019.1, read as the reverse complement.
AAGCCATATCCGTGATACCATCCGCCATTGTTAAACCTGTTGGAAAGCCTGTGTCTATTTTCCCCGTTGGTTGTTGTGGCCACGCAGTGCTGGACTGCGTGAGGCTTGTTGGCCAGTTGTACAACACTCTCTCCAGGTGAGAGAGGTGATTGAGGTTGGAAGAACAGGTTGTTGGCCTGTGAGCAATTCTCTCCAGGTGAGAGAGTTTGCTAGGAAGTGGTTTCTTCCAGAGAGTGTCCAGCACCAGCTTCGGGCTCTGAGACTTCCTGATCCAGCCTGTTGCCGAGACCCAGAGAGGGAGGTTAGCACCGATGGACTGTGCTTGTGAAGGTGTATACTCCTGGGCGGAACATGCATGTGGGGAATGAGAGTCTGGTAGTAGTGGGCATAAGATGGCATCTTGGGAAGAATCCTTCTGGTTTTCTATATTGTTTTCCCTATAACCTCAGCATAGCCTAGGATTCCTTGCCTTGGGGTGGAGCTTAGTCCCAGCTTAGGGGTGACCCACTGCTGAGCTGATGAGCAATGCGGTCTAAGGCTGGGAGGTTCGTGGAAGGCCTGCATTTGGTTGGTGGAATCTACCACTGTTTCAAAGATAAGTATCAGATAATGTTTATTCATGTATTCCGCTGTGTATATCAATTTAATGTTAATGCTATTGATTGATGATTATAGCATTAAATCCTATGTTCACTCTGAGTTTAACTATATTCCTTGATTAAATGCATGTTATTACTATAATGTCGGTATGAGCTATGTACAAAGTGGTGTTATAGTTTTTTTTAAGAGCAATTAAGCCTTGGTAATAGAAAATGTGTGTTACAAATTGGTATCAGAGCCAAGGTTTTGACACTGAGCCTAGATGGGCCAGTTGAGTGGTCTTTGGATCGAGGGTGTGAGGAGAAAGTGTGTTTGGAGGACCGATTTCGGACCCTGAAATGCTCCAGATGTGTCAAGGAGTTACTTGACGTGCTTACAAGCTCAGGAGGTATAGGGGTGTTGTGAAACTGCAGTTGGTGTGGTATATGGCCACGAGGAGAGAGGAATCCACACCAGAAGTGTTGGAGCCTTGGGATCTGTTCGGAAAGGAAGGCAAACCCTTGTGACCATCAGATCTGGAGAATGTGCACAAGGCTTAAAGACCCTTTGGAGTTGCACAGGAGCGTGGGAATCGCGATACGCGAACTTCCGAAAACCCGAGAAGATATACGTCATAGATCTGGGAGGAAGGCTCGACCATTAGATCATGTGGAGTCGTGCTCGAGCTAGTCGTGAAAACCTTTCGGATTTCACAAAGTCGGGAGATGGGAAGTGAGGGAGATGAACACCTCCGAAACCCAAAATCCCGAAACGATCTATACCGTAGATCGTAGGAAGGGAGTTGACTGTCCGATTCAGTGGAGGAGTAAACCGTAATTTCGGGATTTTAGCAGATGGAAGTTCGAGATATGGGATACACGGACTCCCGATGCCCGAATCCCCGAAACGTCGAAAAGATCTGTGCTGTAAATCTGAGAAAAGTCTAACCATTGGATTTTTCCTTTTGAACAGACGTGGACACATGGGTGTACCACGTGCCAGTAAGTCGAGGAGACAGGCGAGAGCGGTGGGACCTGATGATGTAATCATAGGTGAAGTGTAACCATTGAAGGGTGTCACTCGCCACTGTAGATGTAGAGACAGTTGTGCTATGTGGGCCCAGAGGATAAGTAAATCGGAATTTCGGAAGTCGGAGGTTGGAAAGGAAAGCGAGTCTGGAAGTCTCAAGAACCGAAACCTGGAGTCCCGAAGTTCCAAAGTCCCGAAGCCATCGGAGACTGAAGAACCATAACAGGTTTTAAGGGCGACAATTGTGTTGCGGGCCCGAAGAAAAAGGAAACCGAATTTTTGGAATTCGGGAATTGAGGTGATAAAAAGTGGGAGTCGCTGCATCGTGAATTTCTGGTCATGAAATCCTGAAAGGATCTGGACTGTTAGATCCAACTCATCGAGGATCGTTGGATCTTGTACAAGAAACCGTGTATCGAATGTCAGGGATAGGAGTGACAAGAGGTTGGGAGTCACTGCATCGTGAACTCCCGGGTACCGAAGACCCGAAAACTGAAGTGCCGAAATTTCGAAATCTCTACCATAGTTGGCGACAACTGTGCTGTGGACCCAGGAAAAAGAGGTCGGACGTTCGGAAGTCCGGAGTCAGAGAGGGAAGCGAGTGCAAGAACCTCCGGGGGACCAAAATCCCAAAACCCGAAACCCCGAAATCCCGAAGTCCCGAAATTTTCGAAGGACATAAGAACTGTCGAGGATTTAACTGTTGATCCTCGTGGACAAAAACCCCGAAAAATGAAGTCCCGAAAATTGCAGAGCCGACAGAGCTCAGAAAACCTTGTGAAGTCAAATGTTTCTCACTCACGTTGGTTTATGATTATTGTGATTTTATTAAAGGTTTAAGGCCTGACAAACTTCGGATTGATTGCACATTGCATGTGCAGAGTTCAACGAGTGTCAAGACATCAGTTAATTGACATCGAGTATAGAAATGGAAGAGGTGCAGATTGCCTCTGAAACAAAGGACGAAAGAGAAGGAAAGGATGTCAACTTGGGAATCGAAGGAACAAACTCTAATGGGCACAGAAAAGAGATAGATAAAGAAGGAGGTATGATGAAACTCATTGAAAAATTATAGAAAGATTCCCAGGTACGTTGAGATGATAGCCGAAAGCTCATGAAAGTCAGGGATCAGCAGGGTGAATTCAACTTAAAAATGTTGAAGAGCCTGGAAAGAATATAAAAGAAATTGGAAAAAGAGAGTGACATAAGCAGATCAAGAAGTGTCAGAACCCTTGAGAGGAGAAGAAGATCAAGGAGTGGTAGCAGACATTACCGTCTCTCCCTGAAGCATTCTGGCAGGGAAACACACGATAGTTCAAGCCCGTCCCCTACTAGAAAACACCAAAAATTTGGAAAGGATGAATTGAAAGGGGAGATGAACAAGATCAAGCCTCCAACATTTGATGGAGAACATAAGAAGGAGGAAGATGCCGAGACATGGTTGCTTGGCATGAGAAAATATTTCCAACTACAGAATTATTCTGCCCATGCAGAAGGAAGAATTGCAATGTATCAACTGAAAGGAAAAGCATCCATGTGGTGGGATCAGTTTGTGGAGGTGCAGCACATCAGAGAGAGAGAGGTCACTTGGAAGGAATTTAAGAGGTATTTCGAGAAGAAATACCTGACTAAAAGATACTATGACAAAAAGATGAAGGAGTTCTTCGAACTCAAGCTAGGAAGCATGACTATTGATGAGTATGAATGAAGTTTTCTGGAACTACTGAAGTATGTTCCATTCATCAAAGACGAGGTTGTCAAGATTCAGAGATATATGAGTGGACTGCCACCGTCCATGGGTGACAAGATTCAGTATGACGATCCTAAGAACATGGAAGAAACCATAAGAAGGGAAAAATGCTTGTATGAACAGCAAGGAGAAAGGCCTATCCTTCGGAAGGTTTGGAATGATCTGAGGAAGTTTAATAAGGAACAGAGGCAGAAGGGAAACACGCCTTCCTTTTTTAGAAACAGTCTTCAATCGTTTAGAGAACCGAGAATGACTGAAGAGGGAGAAAAAAGACTGAGACAGACGCCCATTCAGTGTTGGGGCTATAAAGGAAACCACAAGTACAGAGAATGTCCCCATAAAAATGGTAAAGCGAGAACTGTTCATACTGTTCAGCAAGCTGAAACAGTGGAGGATATGGGCAGCAGAATGTCGAGGATCTACGCAGCCCTGGACAACAAGCAAGCAGAATTTCAATCGCACATGATTGAAGTGGAAGGTATGATTAACAACCGACCACTAATTATTTTAATTGATTCAGAGTCTAGCCATAGTTATGTAGATCCTAGTGTGGTGGAAAGTTTGCATTTAACAAGAAGCAAACATGAAAAGTCTTGGCTAGTGCAGTTAGCCACATGAACCAAAAGGAAGGTCACCGAATTGGTTAAGTCCTGTTCAATGGACATGGAAGGATTGAGCACTAAGACTGAATTGAATATTCTGCCTTTAGGCTCTTATGACTGCTTAATTGGGATGGACGGGTTGGACCAGCACCATGCCCTTCTAGACTATCATAACAAGAAGTTCACATGCCTGAATGAAGAGGGAAATCAGGTAACAGCCCAAGGAATTCCCAGAGCCGTGGCTCTTAGAGAAATCCGTGTGGGAGAAGCATCCAGTGATGCGGTCTCGAATATAGAAGAACATGAGGTACTCACAGAGTTCAAGGACGTATTTTAGGAGGTACCTGGACTACCTCTGAAGAGGGACATTGAATTTTCTATAANCTCTTAGAGAAATCCGTGTGGGAGAAGCATCCAGTGATGCGGTCTCGAATCTAGAAGAACATGAGGTACTCACAGAGTTCAAGGACGTATTTTAGGAGGTACCTGGACTACCTCTGAAGAGGGACATTGAATTTTCTATAAATTTGATACCAGGAGTAACTCTAGTTTCGAAAGCTCCTTATAGAATGAGTACGCCAGAACTAAAGGAGTTGCAATTGTAACTCGAAGAGCTACTAAAGAAGGGATACATTTGCCCCAGCGTGTCACCTTGGGGAGCCTCGGTCCTATTCGTGAAGAAGAAAGATGGGACATTGAGGCTATGCGTTGATTTCTGGTAGTTGAATAAGGTAACTGTCAAGAACAAGTATCCTTTGCCAAGGATCGATGATCTTTTTGATCAGTTGAAGGATGTGAAAATATTTTCAAAAATAGATCTCAGATCTGGATATCACCAGGTGAGAATAAATGATGAGGACATCAGCAAGACCGCCTTTAGAACAAGGTATGGTCATTTTGAATTCACAGTGGTTTCGTTTTCACTAACAAAGGCACCTGTTGTTTTCATGTGCTTAATGAATGGTGTGTTCAGGGACTATTTGGACAAGTTTGTCATAGTCTTCCTGGACGACATCTTGGTGTATTCCAAGTCAGAGGAAGAGCATGAGCAACACCTGAGAATGGTGCTGCAGGTGTTGAGAGAACACCAGCTGTACGCCAAGCTGAACAAGTGCTCATTTTATCAAAGGCAGATTCATTACTTGGGACACATTATATCTGAAGAAGGGATCGTTGTGGATCCTGAAAAGGTTGAGGCCATCCGAGAATGGTCAGTGCCAAGGAATGTGGCAGAAGTTAGATCTTTTATGGGTCTGGCAGGATATTACAGAAGGTTTATAGCCGGATTTTCAAAGATAGCTCATCCTATCACTTCCTTGCAAAGGAAGGAGAAGAAGTTTTAGTGGACGGAAGAGTGTGAGAGAAGTTTCCAACGATTGAAGCAACTGTTAACCAGTGCTCCAATCCTAAAGATTGCAGATCCAAATATGGATTTCGTGGTGTGCATTGATGCATGTAAGGAGGGGCTGGGAGGAGTTCTCAGCCAAGAGGGATTTGTAATCTATTATGAGTCCCGAAAGCTGAAAGAGCATGAAAGGAATTATGCCACTCACGATTTAGAGCTAGCAACAGTTGTCCACGCATTGAGGAAATGGAGACATTACCTCATGGGAAGGAGATTGGAATTGAGAACAAACTACAATGGTTTGAAGTATTTATTTGATCAACTGACTTTAAATGCCAGGCAAACCAGATGGCTGGAGTTTATGTGCGAATATGACTTTGATATCAAGCATATCAAGGGTAAGGAAAATAAGGTGGTTGATGCACTCAGTAGAAAAGTGCATGAATTACATGCTACAGCCATTAGCATGTACAAGACTTAGATCAAGGACATAATTTTGGAAGTTGCAAATGTTGATTTGCAGTACAGAGGTCTGGTAGCAAAGCTACAGTAGTGTGAGAGACCACAGACCCAGGACGCTACACCTTAGGGACTGATGGCTTACTTCTGTATAAAAACAGAGTGTATGTACCCAATGTTCGAGAATTGAATCTGGCAATTCTAAAAGAAATGCATAACGTGGCTTATGCTGGACATCCTGGATATCAGAAGACTATAGCAGCAATCAAAAGCCATTATTTTTGGCCGGATTTGAAGAAAGAAATCGCTGAATACATCGCCAGATGTATGGAGTGCCAAAAAGTTAAGGCTGAGCATAGGCACCCAGGAGGGTTGTTGCAGCCTTTACCCATTCCTGAGTGGAAATGGGAAGTGGTGATAATGGATTTTATCACAGGATTGCCCAAAACAAGCAAGCAACATGATTCAATCATAGTGGTGGTGGACAAGCTTACAAAAGCTGCCCATTTTATTCCAGTGAAAGCCACTCACAGGGCAACAGATGTTGCTGATATCTTCTTAAAAGAAGTGGCACACTTGCATGGAATTCCTAAGACAATTGTGTTTGATAGGGACCCGAAATTCACCTCGAATTTCTGGAAAGGACTGTTTAAGGGATTTGGAACGAATCTAAACTTTAGTACAACATATCATCTTGAGTCTGATAGACAGACGAAGAGGGTTAACAGAGTAATAGAAGACATACTGAGAATGTATGTGATGGATAAACCATCAAGGTGGGAAGACTACCTGCATTTGGTAGAATTCGCCTACAATAATGGGTATCATGCATCGTTGAAGATGAGCCCATTCGAAGCACTTTATGGAAGAAAGTGCAACACTCCAGTGAGCTGGGATAATCTAGTTGACAGAGCAGTAGTTGGGCCTAAGCTACTCAAAGAGATGGAAGACCAAATGATAAGAATTAAACAGAATCTAAAAGCTGCCTAGGACAGGCATAAAAGTTACGTTGATAGTAACAGAACCCACAGAGAATACAAAGTGGGTGATCATGTTTTCATGAAAGTAAAAACTAACAGGAGTTCCCTGAAGTTGGGAAGTTGCCCCAAGTTGGCAACAAGATTTTGTGGGCCATTTGAGATCCTTGAAAGGATTGGGCCAGTTGCATACATGCTTGCATTACCTGCATCTATGACTGTACATAATGTGTTTCATGTTTCACTGCTTAAAAGATATATACCTGATGCTAATCATGTCATCAATTGGAATGTGATTCAGGTGGAACCAAAAGGTGTCCTGCAAGTGCATCATGTGCGCATATTGGACAGGAAAAGCAAATAGCTCTGGAATCGATCCATAGAGCTTGTAAAGGTCCAGTTGACCTGGTACGATCCTGATCACGCAACATGGGAGCATGCAGATGTTATGCGGGCAGAGTACCCGCATCTTTTTGAAAATTTTTCAAAAGCTTGCAGATGTTGTGTAAAGTTGCACTGCGGACAGTGTAGAAATAAGGGAGGGGGATTGTAATGTCCCCAAGGCCAAGCCCAGTTGTAAATATGATGTATGAAATGAATTGTAAATATGTGTTATAGGCTGGTGAGCCAAGTTTGTATAAGCCGGTGGGCTTATGTGATTGTTAGGACAGAAAGCCTAAGGGTTGGAGGCCAAGGGTCTAATTTTGTACTTGTATGTATGCAACACATTAATAAAATATAAACACCACCAGGTGTAGACCGACCATGATGAATGAGTGATGGGGAACTGAGCTTCAACAGAGTGGGCAAGGAATTAGGGGCTGGAAGGTGGGAAAAAGGGGCTAAGTGTTGAGCCTAGGGGCTTAATCCTTGGGAATAATATTTTATTATTATCCCAAAAAGCCATGTGAATTATGTTGAATGTGATGTTTTATCCTAAGTTCTTGGGGAAGGACAAGGGACTGCCAAATGGGAAGGAATGCATGCTGATGGAACGCCTACAGTTCCATGGGTGACAAGTGTCAACCCTGGTGCATGCGAATAAAACGGCCAAGATGAGCCGTGAGAGGGGTTCCTCGCCCATTCCACCCGATTGCCTAAGCGTGTACGGAGCTCTGAGCAGTACGATCATCCGGAGCCCTGTAGAGTTCCCCTCGTGAATCCTCTGAAGTGGGAAAAAGGCCTGTGTTTGTTCGGAGATAGCCCGTACATCCTGTTGTGAATCGTGGAGTCTGAATTTATCCCTGCGTGGACAACTCGTCACACATCTTTGAGAAGTTTGTGTGTTGATTTCGGGGATAGCCAGTGTTGAGTTCTGGAAATCCGAGACACCCTTTGTCTGAGCATCGAACCTATGCGTCGAGTCTTGTCTGAAGCCATATCCGTGATACCATCTGCCATTGTTAAACCTGTTGGAAATCCTGTGTCTGTTTTCCCCGTTGGTTGTTGTGGCCACGCAGTGCTGGACTGCATGGGGCTTGTTGGCCAGTTGTACAACACTCTCTCCAGGTGAGAGAGGTGATTGAGGTTGGAAGAACAGGTTGTTGGCCTGTGAGCAATTCTCTCCAAGTGAGAGAGTTTGCTAGGAAGTGGTTTCTTCTAGAGAGTGTCCAGCACTAGCTTCAGGCTCTGAGACTTCCTGATCCAGCCTATTGTCGAGACCCAAAGAGGGAGGTTAGCACAGATGGACTATGCTTGTGAAGGTGTATACTCCCGGGCGGAGCAGGCATGTGGGGAATGAGAGTCTGGTAGTAGTGGGCGTAAGATGGCATCTTGGGAAGAATCCTTCCAGTTTTCTGTGTTGTTTTCCCTGTAACCTCAGCATAGCCTAGGATTCCTTACCTTGGGGTGGAGCTTAGTCCCATCTCAGGGGTGACCCACTATTGAGCTGATGAGCAGTGCGGTCTAAGGCTGGGAGATTTGTGGAAGGCCTGCACGTGGTTGGTGGAATCTACCACTATTTCGAAGATAAGTATCAGATAATGTTTATTCATGTATTCCGCTGTGTATATCAATTTAATGTTAATTCTATTGATTGATGATTATAGCAGTAAATCCTATGTTCACTCTGAGTTTAACTATATTCCTTGATGAAATGCATGTTATTACTATAATGCCGGTATGAGCTATGTACAAAGTGGTTTTATAGTTTTGTTTAAGAGCGATTAAGCCTTGGTAACAGAAAAGGTGTGTTACAAATTGGTATCAGAGCCAAGGTTGTGACACTGAGCCTAGATGGGCCAGTTGAGTGGTCTTTGGATCAAGGGTGTGAGGAGAAAGTGTGTTTGGAGGACTGATTTCGGACCCTGGAATGCTCCAGATGTGTCAAGGAGTTACTTGACATGCTTACAAGCTCAGGAGATATAACGGTGTTGTGAAACTGTAGCCGGTGTGGTATATGGCCACGAGGAGAGAGGACTCCACACTAGAAGTGTTGGAGCCTTGGGATCTGTTTGGAAAGGAAGGCAAACCCTTGTGACTGTCAGATCTAGAGAATGTGCACAAGGCTTAAAGACCCTTTGGAGTTGCACAGGAGCATGGGAATCGCGAAATGCGAACTCCCAAAAACCCGAGAAGATATACGCCATAGATCTGGGAGGAAGGCTTGACCGTTAGATCATGCGGAGTCGCACTTGAGCCAGTCCCGAAAACCTTTCAGATTTCGCAAATTCGGGAGATGGGAAGTGAGGGAGATGAACACCTCCAAAACTTGAAATCCCAAAACGATCTACACCGTAGATCGTAGGAAGGGAGTTGACTGTCTGATTCAACGAAGGAGTAAACCGTAATTTCAGGATTTCAGCAGATGGAAGTTCGAGATATGGGATACACGGACTCTCGATGCCCGAAACCCCGAAACTTTGAAAAGATTTGCATCGTAAATCTAAGAAAAGTCTAACCATTGGATTTTTCCTTTTGAACAAATGTGGACACATGGGTGTACCACGTGCCAGTAAGTCGAGGAGACAGGCGAGAGTGGTGGAACCCGATGATATCATCATAGGTGATGTGTAACCACCGAAGGGTGCCACTCGCCACTGTAGATGTGGAGACAGTTGTGCTATGTGGGCCCTGAGGATAAGTAAATCAGAATTTCAGAATTCGGAGGTTGGAAAGGAAAGAAAGTCTAGAAGTCTCAAGAATCAAAACCCCGAAACCCGAAGTCTCGAAGTTCCGAAGTCCCGAAGCCATCAGAGACTGAAGAAGCGTAACAGGTTTTAAGGGCGACAGCTGTGTTATGGGCCCAAAGAGAAAGGAAAATGAATTTTCGAAAGTCGGGAATTGAGGCGATAAAGAGTGGGAGTCACTGCATCGTGAATTTCTGGTCATGAAATCCAGAAAGGTTCTGGACCATTAGATCCAACTCATCGAGGATCGTTGGATCTCGTACAAGAAACCGTGTATCTGATTTCGGGGATAGGAGTGACAAGAGGTTGGGAGTCACTGCATCGTGAACTCCCGGGTACCGAAGACCCGAAAACTGAAGTGCCGAAATTCTGAAATCTCTACCCTAGTTGGCGATAGTTGTGCTGTGGACCCAGGAAAAAGAGGTCGGACGTTCGGAAGTCAGGAGTCAGAGAGGGAAGCGAGCGCGAGAACCTCCGGGGGACCAAAATCCCGAAACCCGAAACCCCGAAATCTTGAAGTCCCAAAATTTTCGAAGGACATAAGAACTATCAAGGATTTAACTGTTGATCCTCGTGGACAAAAACCCCGAAAAATGAAGTCCCAAAAATTGCAGAGCCGACAGAGCTCAGAAAAACTTGTGAAGTCAAATGTTTCTCACTCACGTTGGTTTATGATTATTGTGATTTTATTAAAGGTTTAAGGCCTGACAAACTTCGGATTGATTACACATTGCGTGTGCAGAGTTCAACAAGTGTCAAGACATTAGTTAATCGACGTCGAGTATAGAAATGGAAGAGGTGCAGATTGCCTCCGAAACAGAGGATGAAAGAGAAGGAAAGGATGTCAACTTGGGAATCGAAGGAACAAACTCTAATGGGCACGGAAAAAAGATAGATAAAGAAGGAGGTATGATGAAACTCATTGAAAAATTGCAGAAAGATGCCCAGGTATGCCGAGCTAATAGCCAAAAGCTCATGAAAGTCAAGGATCAGCAGGGTGAATTCAACCTAAAAATGTTGAAGAGCCTGGAAAGAATAGAAAAGAAATTGGAAAAAAGAGAGTGACACAAGCAGATCAAGAAGTGTCAGAACCCCTGAGAGGAGAAGAAGATCGAGGAGTGGTAGCAAACATTACTGTCTCTCCCTAAAGCATTATGGCAGGGAAACACACAGTAGTTCAAGCCCGTCCCCTACCAAAAAACATCGAAAATTTGGAAAGGATGAGTTGAAAGGGGAGATGAACAAGATCAAGCCTCCAACATTTGATGGAGAACATAAGAAGAAGGAAGATGACGAGACATGGTTGCTTGGCATGAGGAAATATTTCCAACTACAGAGTTATTTCGCCCATGCAGAAGGAAGAATTGCAATGTATCAACTGAAAGGAAAAGCATCCATGTGGTGGGATCAGTTTCTGCAGGTGTAGCACATCAAAGAGAGAGAGGTCACTTGGAAGGAATTTAAGAGGTATTTCGAGAAATACTTGACTAAAAGATACTATGACAGAAAGATGAAGGAGTTCTTCAAACTCAAGCTAGGCAGCATGATTATTGATGAGTATGAATGAAGTTTTCTGGAACTACTGAAGTATGTTCCATTCATCAAAGACGAGGTTGTCAAGATTCAGAGATATCTAAGTGGACTGCCACCGTCCATGGGTGACAAGATTCAGTATGACGATCCTAAGAACATGGAAGAAACCATAAGAAGGCAAAAATGCTTGTATGAACGGCAAGGAGAAAGGCCTATCCTTCGGAAGGCTTGGAATGATCAGAGGAAGTTTAAGAAGGAACAGAGGCAGAAGGGAAACAAGCCTTCCTTTTTCAGAAACAGTCTTCAAGGAAAACCATCGTTTAGAGAATCGAGAATGAATGAAGAGGGAGCACAAAGACTAAGACAGACGCCCATTCAGTGTTGGGGTTGTAAAGGAAACCACAAGTACAAAGAATGTCCCCATAAAAATGGTAAAGCGAGAACTATTCATACTGTTCAGCAAGATGAAACAGTGGAGGATATGGGCAGCAGAATGTCAAGGATCTACGCAGCCCTGGACAACAAGCAAGCAAAATTTAAATCGCACATGATTGAAGTGGAAGCTTTGATTAACAACCGGCCACTAATTATTTTAATTGATTCAGGGGCAAGCCATAGTTATGTAGATCCTATGGTGGTGGAAAGTTTGCATTTAACAAGAAGAAAACATGACAAGTCTTGTCTAGTGCAGTTAGCCACATGAACCAAAAGGAAGGTCACTGAATTGGTTAAGTCCTGTTCAATGGACATGGAAGGATTGAGCACTAAGGCTGAATTGAATATTCTGCCTTTAGGCTCTTACGACTGCTTAATTGGGATGGACTGGTTGGACCAGCACCATGCCCTTTTAGACTATCGTAACAAGAAGTTCACATGCTTGGATGAAGAGGGAAATCAGGTAACAGTCCAAGGAATTCCCAGAGCCATGGCTCTTAGAGAAATCTCAGCCATGCAGCCGAAGAAATGTTACAGGAAAGGCTATTAGTTATTTGCAGCTCGTGTGGGAGAAGCATCTAGTGATGTGGTCTCGAATCTAGAAGACCATGAGATACTCACAGAGTTCAAGGATGTATTTCAGGAGGTACCTGGACTACCTCCAAAGAGGGACATCGAATTTTCTATAAATTTGATACCAGGAGCAACTCTAGTTTCGAAAGCTCCTTATAGAATGAGTACGCCAGAGATAAAGAAGTTGCAATTGTAGCTCGAAGAGCTACTAAAGAAGAGATACATTCGCCCTAGCTTGTCACCTTGGGGAGCCCCAGTCCTATTCGTGAAGAAGAAAGATAGGACATTGAAGTTGTGCATTGATTTCCGGTAGTTGAATAAGGTAACTGTCAAGAACAAGTATCCTCTGCCAAGGATCGATGATCTTTTTGATCAGTTGAAGGATGCGAAAATATTTTCAAAAATAGATCTCAGATCTGGATATCACCAGGTGAGAATAAATGATGAGGACATCAGCAAGACCACCTTTAGAACAAGGTACGGTCATTATGAATTCACAGTGGTGTCGTTTGGACTGACAAACGCACCTGTTGTTTTCATGTGCTTAATGAATGGTGTGTTCAGGGACTATTTGGACAAGTTTGTCATAGTCTTCCTGAACGACATCTTGGTGTATTCCAAGTCATAGGAAGAGCATGAGAAACACCTGAGAATGGTGTTGCAGGTGTTGAGATAACACCAGTTGTACGCCAATCTGAACAAGTGCTCATTTTATCAAAGGTAGATTCATTACTTAGGACACATTATATCTGAAGAAGGGATAGTTGTGGATCCTGAAAAGGTTGAGGCCATCCGAGAATGGTCAGCGCCAAGGAATGTGGAAAAAGTTAGATCTTTTATGGGTCTGGCAGGATATTACAGAAGGTTTATAGCCAGATTTTCAAAGATAGCTCATCCTATCACTTCCTTGCAAAGGAAGGAGAAGAAGTTTCAGTGGACGAAAGAGCGTGAGAGTAGTTTCCAGCGATTGAAGCAACTGTTAACCAGCGCTCCAATCCTGAAGATTGCAAGTCCAAATATGGATTTCGTGGTGTGCATTGATGCGTGTAAGGAGGGGCTGGGAGGAGTTCTCAGCCAAGAGTGATTTGTAATCTGTTATGAGTCCCAAAAGATGAAAGAGCATGAAAGGAATTATGCCACTCACGATTTAGAGCTAGTAGCAATCGTCCACGCATTGAGGAAATGGAGACATTACCTCATGGGAAGGAGATTCGAATTGAGAACAGACTACAACGGTCTGAAGTATTTATTTGATCAGCTGACTTTAAATGCCAGGCAAACCAGATGGCTGGATTTTCTGTGCGAATATAACTTTGATATCAAGCATATCAAGGGTAAGGAAAATAAGGTGGCTGATGCACTCAGTAGAAAAGTGCACGAATTACATGCTACAACCATTAGCATGTACAAGACTTAGATCAAGGATAGAATTTTGGAAGTTGCAAATGTTGATTTGCAGTACAGAGGTCTGGTAGCAAAGCTACAGTAGTGTGAGAGACCACAGACCCAGGGAAGCTACACCTTGGGGACTGATGGCTTACTTCTGTATAAAAACAGAGTGTATGTACCCAATGTCTGAGAATTGAAGCTGACAATTCTAAAAGAAATGCACAACGTGGCTTATGCTGGACATCCTAGATATCAAAAGACTGTGGCAGTAGTCAAAAGCCATTAATTTTGGCCGGGTTTGAAGAAAGAAATCACTGAATACATCGCCAGATGTATGGAGTGCCAAAAAGTTAAGGCTGAGCATAGGCACCCAGCAGGGTTGTTGTAGTCTTTATCCATTCCTGAGTGGAAATGGGAAGTGGTGACAATGGATTTTATCACAGGATTGCCCAAAACAAGAAAGCAACATGATTCAATCATGGTGGTGGTGGACAAGCTTACAAAAGCTGCCCATTTTATTCCACTAAAAACCACTCACAGGGCAATAGATGTTGCTGATATCTTCTTAAAAGAAGTGGCACGCTTGCATGGAATTCCTAAGACAATTGTGTCTGATAGGGACCTGAAATTCACCTCGAATTTCTGGAAATGACTGTTTATGGGATTCAGAATGAATCTGAACTTTAGTACAATGTATCATCCTAAGTCTGATGGACAGAAAAAGAGGGTGAACAGAGTAATAGAAGACATACTGAGAATGTATGTGATGGATAAACCATCAAGGTGGGAAGACTACCTACATTTGGTAGAATTCGCCTACAATAATGGGTATCATGCATCGTTGAAGATGAGCCCATTCGAAGCACTTTATGGAAGAAATTGCAACACTCCAGTGAGCTGGGATAATCTAGTTGACAGAGCAGTAGTTGGGCCTGAGCTTCTCAAAGAGATGGAAGACCAAATGATAAGGATTAAATAGAATCTAAAAGTTGCCCAAGACAGGCAGAAAAGTTACGTTGATAGTAACAGAACCCACAGAGAATACAAAGTGGGTGATCATGTTTCCCTGAAAGTAAAAACTAACAGGAGTTCCCTGAAGATGGGAAGTTGCGCCAAGTTGGAAGCAACATTTTGTGGGCCATTTGAGATCCTTGAAAGGATTGGGACAGTTGCATACATGCTTGCATTACCTGCATCTATGACTGTACATAATGTGTTTCATGTTTCACTGCTTAGAAGATATATACCTGATGCTAATCATGTCATCGATTGGAATGTGATTCAGGTGGAACCAGAAGGTGTCCTGCAAGTGCATCCTGTGCACATATTGGACAGGAAAAGCAAACAGCTTCGGAATCGAGCCATAGATATTGTAAAGGTTCAGTGGACCTGGTATGGTCCTGAGGACGCGACATGGGAGCATGCAAATGTTATGCGAGCAGAGTATCTGCATCTTTTTGAATTTTTTTGAAAATCTTGCGGATGTTGTGTAAAGTTTCACTGGGGACAGTGCAGAAATAAGGGAGGGGGATTGTAATGTCCCCAAGGCCGAGCCCAGTTGTAAATATGATGTATGAAATGAATTGTAAATATGTGTTATAGGCTGGTGAGCCAAGTTTGTATAAGTCGGTGGGCTTATGTGATTGTTAGGCCAGAGAGCCTAAGGGTTGGAGGCTAAGGGTCTGATTTTGTACTTGTATGTATGCAGCACATTAATAAAATATAAACACCACCGCATGTAGACCGACCATGATGACTGAGTGATGGGGGACTGAGATTCCACAGAGTGGGCAAGGAATTAGGGGTTGGGAGGTGGGAAAAATGGGCTAAGTGTTGAGCCTAGGGGCTTAAGCCTTGGGAATAATATTTTATTATTATCCCAAAAAGCCACGTGAATTATGTTGAATGTGATGTTTTATCCTAAGTTCTTGGGGAAGAACAAGGGACTGCTAAATGGGAAGGAATGCATGTTGATGGAACGCCTACAGTTCCATGGGTGACAAGTGTCAACCCTGGTGCATGCGAATAAAACGGCCAAGATGAGCCGTGAGAGGGGTTCCTCGCCCATTCCACCCGACTGCCTAAGTGTGTATGGAGCTCTGAGAAGTACGACCGACCAGAGCCCTGCAGAGTTCCCATCGTGCATCCTCTGAAGTGGGAAAAAGGCCTGTGTTTGTTCGAAGATAGCCCGTACATCCTGTTGTGAATCGTGGAGTCTGAATTTATCCCTACGTGGACAACTTGTCATGCATCTCTGAGAAGTTTGTGTGTTGATTTCAGGGATAGCCAGTGTTGAGTTCTAGAAATTCGAGACACCCTCTGTCTGAGCATTGAACTTATGCGTGGAGTCTTGTCCGAAGCCATATCCATGATACCATCCGCCATTGTTAAACCTATTGGAAAGCCTGTGTCTGTTTTCCCTATTGGTTGTTGTGGCCACGCAGTGCTGGACTGCGTGGGACTTGTTGGCCAGTTGTACAACACTCTCTCCAGGTGAGAGAGGTGATTGAGGTTGGAAGAACAGGTTGTTGGATTATGAGCAATTCTCTCCAGGTGAGAGAGTTTGCTAGGAAGTGGTTTCTTCCAGAGAGTGTCCAGCACCAGCTTCGGGCTCTGAGACTTCCTGATCTGGCCTGCTGCCAAGACCCAGAGAGGGAGGTTAGCATCGATGGACTATGCTTGTGAAGTGGTATACTCCCGGGCAGAACAAGCATGTGGGGAATGAGAGTCTGGTAGTAGTGGGCGTAAGATGGCATCTTGGGAAGAATCCTTTCGATTTTCTGTGTTGTTTTCCCTGTAACCTCAGCCTAGCCTAGGATTCCTTGCCTTGGGGTGGAGCTTAGTCCCAGCTCGGGGGTGACCTACTGCTGAGCTGATGAGTAGTGCGGTCTAAGGCTAGGAGGTTCGTTGAAGTCCTGCACGTGGTTGGGGGAATCTACCACTGTTTCAAAGATAAGTATCAGATAATGTTTATTCATGTATTCCACTGTGTATATCAATTTAATTTTAATGCTATTGATTGATGATTATAACAATAAATCCTATGTTCACTCTGAGTTTAACTGTATTCCTTGATTAAATGCATGTTATTACTATAATTCCGGTATGAGCTATGTACAAAGTGGTGTTATAGTTTTGTTTAAGAGCGATTAAGCCTTGGTAACAGAAAAGGTGTGTTACACATAATCTGATCTCGGTGACAGTGCCTTAGACAATCTTCTAACTGATTTGTTACCTACTGGGCATCGGCTTAAGAAACATATACTGCTTCCCATTTTTTCTGGATCTTCATCGACGGTAAGGAAGGATACCACAGGTTCTACCTTTGAAAGCCAAGGGTTTTCGAGCTCGTCAACAACAAACCCTGCTTGGTCGAGGGGCTTGGGGTTTGAGGTCTCACCTTTAAAAACACGTAGTGCTCATAGGAAGGCGAGAGCTACCTTAAATCCGTTGTCTACAACATCTACAACTTCTGATCTCAGGGTGCTTAGAGGATTAAAATCCCTAGCTAGGGATAAGAAATGATTTTTGTTTCCCTCAATGTCAGAGGGGTGGGGGGACCCCTGAAACAAAACTCCTTGAGAAGATTGTTAAATACTATTTTCCCAAGTGTCATTTTATTACAGGAGAATTTGGTATCGGAGGACAAGGCAAGATCCTTCATCCTTAAGTTAAGACCTGATTGGTTGTCTTGCGCAGTGAGTGCAGTGGGGACTTCTTGAGGCTTGCTTGCCTCTTGGGATCCAAATTTTTTCACTTTTGACCCTTTTCTAAGCATTGGTGGTATAATTTTGACAGGGCACTCCAATGAGGACAAAAGAGAGCTATCGATTTTGAACGTCTATGGACCATGCCAGAATAGAAAGGAATTTTGGGCTTCGGTGGAGGCCTCAAGGCTGCTAGCAAAAAAAAATTTGATCTTAGCAGGAGATTTAAATCTCACAACTTCACTGACTGAGATATGGGGGCAAAAAGCAACATGTGATCCTTTATCTGGCTACTTTAAATCGCTTTTTCATAAGTATTCTCTCATTGATGTGATTCCGGCAGAAACTATGCCAACCTGGAAAAATGGCCGAGTTGGAGAAGAAAGTATCTCAAAGAGGCTGGATAAGTTTTATATTGTTGAGGAGGTCTTAGCAACATCACAAAGGCACAGGTCATGGGTACAGTTTCCTTTTCTATCAGATCACGCCCCGATTTGTTTTGAACTCGGACATGGTTTCCTAAAAGTCTCTTATCCCTTCAAATTCAATCCAGGATGGTTAGGAGAGGAAAGCTTCGCTACTATGGTAAAAGAAGTATGGCAGGATTCTGATTTGACTAACATTTCAGAGGCTCAAAGGAGACTCATGGAAAATCTATCAAAGTTAAAATGTTGTGTAAAAATCTAGGCAAAGAACAAGCATCTCAAAGACACAAAGGATCTCCAAGAGATAGAAGAGACTTTGGCTATTAAATACAAACAGATGTTTAAAGACACTACTAATGAACATTGTGAACAATCAGTGTTTAATCTAGAAAAAGCAAGAAAGAGACTTCTGCTAGTAGACGAGGAACAATGGCACCAGAAAAGTGGTGCAATATGGATAAAAAGCAACAACAAGAATACAAAATTCTTCCACAATTTCGCGAGTTATAGGCGAAACAAAAAATTCATTTGGGAGGTGCAGGATGATTTTGGTTCTACTCTTTCTGGACATGAAACAATTAAGATGGAAGAAACAAAGTTTTTTAAATCCTTCTACCATGATGTCAGACACACATCTATTTTTAACCAATTAAACTCTATCCGACTCTTCACGGCCTTTGTAAGTGATGAGGACATAAGACTGCTGGAACAAGCTGCTACAAAGGAGGAACTTCTAGGCATTCTGAAAGATTTTGCAAAGGACAAAATCCCCAGACCTGATGGTTGGACATCAGAGTTCTTATTATCCTTCTTTAAACTTGTCGATTAGGACCTGCTAGACTGTGTGGAGGATTCCAGGGTTAAGGGGAAGGTATTAAACTCGATAAACTCTACTTTTATCGCTCTTATTCCAAAAGGCAATAAGCCAACTGACTACATGGATTATTGGTCGATAGCTCTATGCAACTTGTGCTATAAGCTCATTGCCAAGGTGATCACTAAAAGACTAAGACCGATTTTATCCAAAGCTTTATCTTTGGAGAAACCGGGCTTCCTCAAAGGAAGAAAAATTCAAGATGCCATCGGGACGGCTCAAGAATATTTACATAGCATCAAAAGTAAGAAGCTGCAATCCATTATTCCGAAACTTGACTTGAAAAAATCATATGACTGCACAGATTGGGATTATCTAAGATTAATTTTTTTGCAATGTGGTTTTGGCCTCCCAACCACAAAATGGATTATGGCGTGTGTCTCCTCCACAAATTTCGCAGTTCTGATAAACAGTGAGCCCACAAATTTTTTTGACTGCAAGAAAGGCCTACATCAAGGATGTCTGATGTCACCCCTCCTCTTCATGTTGATGATGGAAGGCCTCAATCTAGCACTCAACAAAGTAAAATACAAAGGTTCTCTTATTGGTTTAAAAGTTTCCAGGATGCTAAATATTCTACACCTCCTCTTTGTAGATGACATTCTGATATTGGTCATAGCTTCTCTCTCTGAATGGAAGGTAATACAGGGAATTCTTCAGGACTTCTGCAAGGCGTTGGGGATGATCATTAATGCACAAAAGTCAATTATTCTTCATTTCAGTGTCAACAATGATACTCTTAAAGCTATAAAGGATGTTTTTACCTTTCCGAGCAAAGATCTGGAACACAATTTTCATTATCTGGGTTTTTATCTAAAACTTGATAACTATAGAGCAGTTGATTGGAAATGGTTAATAGAAAAATTCTAGGCACGGATAAAACATTGGGGAAATAAGTTGTTATCTTTGGGTGGATGCCTTGTGCTTCTAAAGGTTGTACTGGAGACACAACCGGTGTATTGGTTAGCATTGGCTCACATTCTGATTTCTATTCTTAACTCTATTCGTAAGATTTGTTTTTATTTCCTGTGGTCAGGTGTTAAAAATAAGAAAAAGTACCATCTATGTAGATGGACGTCGATTGTCACACCAAAGTCTTATGGCAGATGGGGTTTGCGCAACATCATGTTGTTTAGTAGATCTTTGGAAACAAACACTATATGGAGAGCTATCATGAAGACGGGGATCTGGAAAAGTGTTCTAGAAGACAAGTATTACCCACATTTCCCAGTTTGGATGTGGCTCCAATCAGTGGATCCGCTCCGCCAAAAGGGTTCCCAAACATGGAAAAATTTGTGTAATATCTTACCTATTATCTTGCGATGGATGGCTTGGAAACCAGGCATAGGCCATTTAATCATTATAGGCAAAGACGTGATCCTGGGCTTAGGATAGGATTCCATTTTATCTGTTGTGTTAGTGAGAAGGTTAAATAAAAAAGACATATATTTCTTATATCAAGCAACAACCAAGGCCTTTGGAACATAAACAGGAAAGAGATGGTTATGCAGTAAAGATCTAGCACTGCCTGCCAAATTTTCTTGTTGAGGAATGGAATCACTGCAGAGCACTATTGGCGGAATCGGGCATATCCTTAGTCAACAAGCTAGACGAGTTGATCTGGACGGGAGGAGATATGTCGGGTGCCATCTTGGTGAAGAACATATATGAAGCTCTATCGAATCTACTTTGGGAAAAAAATCAAGAAGGATGGCAGAAGAAGCTATGGAAGTGGGAGTGCCCCTTGAAGATAAAATTATTTATTTGGTTATTAGCAGAAGATAAAGTTTTATCTTGGAAAAATCTCCAAAAATGGGGATGACAAGGCCTTAGCATCTGCGTTTTGTGTAAAAACCATGGTGAATCCACAAAACATGTTTTTTTAACTTGTCTTTTTTCCTGAACAACCTGGGCGGAGCTCAAAAAAACATTGGATCTGGATTCCGGTTGGAATGGTGTTTCTGTGGTTGATTCTTTCAAAAACTGGGCTTTGCAAAATCAAAGATTGACATCACTGCCAACCTTTGTTTTCTAGTTCATTTGGGCTGATAGGAACAAAGCCCTTTTTGAAGGATCGAGCCCCTCAATTCACCATGTTGTCTATCTCTCCCGATGTGCACTGGAACATCTCTGGAAAACACAAAAAGAAAAAAACCATGGTTTATGGACCCTTCTCCTCTAGTGGATAAACAATGTGATTGGTTCGACGAGGCTACACAAATTATTGGCAACAAGTGTGGGGTTGGGGGTATCATTAAGTTAAACACCACAAATGAATGCAGGCGGACATTAAATTGCGGTGGCAGATCCAACACAAGAGCGGAGCTCCTGGGAGCATGGTCTACCTTAGTTCTTGCAAAAAGATTAGCAATTTATGATATTCACATCATGGGCGACTCAAAGATAGTCATTGACTGGCTAAAGAAGAAGGGTGATCTCAGAGTGGCAAGCCTTGAAGCGTGGAAATAAAGAATTGTTGATTTATGCACTCATTTCAGATCCATTACTTTCAAGTACATTTACAGGGAGAAGAATCAAGAAGTAGACTATCTATCCAAACATGCCTTCCTCAGCGTTCGAGGGAAGATTACTTATAATCTGTGGGTGGAAGGTCACAAGGGCCCTACTTTGTACCTATCTCTTTAATCGGCCCAAGAAGTGCATAGATTTTTGAGCTATTTTTGTGATCATATCTTTCTTCGGATAAATGGAGCGGCTAAAGACAGTTTTAGATTTCTATTTTTTTTGCAATTTCCAGCCTGGTTTTTCAGTTTAGTAGAGACTGTATATTTTTTGCTTTTTCAAGAATGACTGTCACTCAGGACTGGACATAGAACTTTTTTATGGTCAATAAAGAAAAGATATATGTAAACAGTTTATATTATGCTTAATATAAATGGGAAATTTTCATTTGAAAAAAAAAAGATAAGCTTCATTTGTTTATTTAAATTGTGGAATTAGAGATATCCACAAAAAGACAAAAAAAAGGGTATTAAATAATATTTAAAAATACAAGGATAAAGTGATATTTCAAAAGTTAAAGTGAATAGAAAGAAAAGAAAGAAAGGGTTACTAAGTGAACAAAAAGTGCTTTTGAAAGTACATAAAAGGAGTATCGTATCAAGGAATATTATATATATATATATATATATATATATATATATATATATATATATATATATATAGTCAAGGAG
>JASDQU010736019.1:342724-364642 GCA_032191745.1 Picea mariana | reverse complement strand
ACAATTATCTAAGTGAATGTTGCTTGCGCTAAATTATTGTAATTGAGGAATTTCGTGAACATTTTAAATAGTTTACTATCTTTTATGAAATGAATGGTCTCGTTGATTGGATTGGACGAATACAAGAATTACTTGAGGTGTGATAATTATTTTTATTAACACATGTACGAGTTCTATATGTGCTAGCTACACATGTATGCCTTGCACATGTACACTAGTATGTATAAGTGTTTTAAATTGATGATGTTGATTATTTGTTGTGGATGTATGAATTGTTTGTCATTACCCTTGTATTGTAAATAACTCTAACTTCGAGACGAAGTTTCTTGAAGGGTGGGTGTATGTAACAACCCAAATTGATTAATTTTATCATAGTTTTTAATTTAAATTTAATTAATTATTAAAATATATTAATGAATCTTTTATTATTTTATTATTAAAAGGTGGGTGAAGTAATTAATGGGGGGATAAGGCTGTTGGAGAATTAATGCGGAGATAAGATTGTTGGGAATTAATGAGGGAGATTTGAGAGAGGAGGATAAGAAAGAAGGGGAAGACTTGGAAGATGATCTCATTTCTGTTGGAGGATTTCTGAATTTCTGAAAGATAGAGGAGGAGGAGGAAATTGGAAGAATTGTTTTGGGTAACTCTCACAAGGCACTGTTGTTGCTGGGAATTTTGGGCTCGGGGGCCAGGAAATCGCAAGGATTCCTGGAGATAGGGAGCCGGAGAGGTTGTTCCTAGTTGGCTGGGAGGTTAATATTCAGTCTCGGCAAGAACAAGAACATGATCATACATAAAATGGACTAGATAAACTAACCTGTAGGTGGATGTATGTATATGCTATTGTTATCATTATTTTGTTGTTGCTGCTGATATTATTATGTCTTTATCATTATTATGTTGTCACTGTCTATTCTTGGTTTATTCCAAGTATAAGAAAATCATGAAAGAAATTCTAAACTAAATTTTAGTAATTAAAGTATGACATTTTTGAAAACTTTTAATTAATTTGAGTCCTGAACATAACTACAATTCTGAAAAATAAACAACCATGAATATGATATGAATTCTTATAGCTCATCAATATAGAGTCCAAAAGGTGTAGAAAAGAATAGATAATCTAATATAATGAATACTATTCACTAAGTAATGAACTATTTAATGATGTAAATGCTGAAATATATATCATTAAAGGCGTTGTCTAATTGTTATATGAAATGGTTTTTTTTGTCCGAATTAGACAACATAAATCTGGACAAAATCATCATTATTTTTGTTTAAAATCCATTTTTGAATGCAGAAATTGATTTAGCATGCTGAAAAACCCCTGGGGCACTAGGATTATACAGAAACAATCACTCAAATCTGAAGATTTAACAATTTCTTGCTGGATTTCGAACAAAGATCCCCGAAGAAAAAATCATTTCATAAAATGTTTAAATTGCGACTATCATTAAATATTACTTTAAGGAATTAGATTCATCAAGATTGTTGTGATAGTTTTTTTTTTTTTATGTGGTTCACAGCACCAGAAGTGCACGCTACTCCACGTTAACTCCCCAAAATCCACAAGAAAACATAGAGAAGCAGAGAATTTTCAGAATAGACCCAATTAAGAGCATAACATGCGTGATTGTTGTTGTGATGGTTATTGACATTGATGTACATTTTGCTAATTCCATATAAACAGATACTCACTTCGATCCCCTTGCATTAAACATACATATTAATGCATATTAATTTACTTCAGTAAATTTCCCAAAATATTATTCACAACCGAATGGAAGTTTCCCGTTACCTGGCATATCACTTGCATCCATCAAACACGGATCTTAAAAAAAAATAAAAAAATGAAGTCCCGTGAAGAAGACAGAAGCACGCGACAACGACAGATTCGTCGTTATAACCGTCACGCCACACCACACCATTGTCGGGATCTGGTTGTACCGACGACGGTGTAAAAGTCGGACTGTTCGTCTTCAATTTGAACTTTGCCGGACGCTGGACACATCTTTTCGGTTCTCAGATTACAAAGACAGTAGGCTGTGCTGAGGCCCTACCCACACCCAACACAATTGGCAATGCTGAGTTCCTCCCCATACCCATCTCAAGGTAGTTGAGGTTTTCTGGCACTGTCAGATCAAACTGTTCATCCTCAACTATTTCACTATTTGGGACAGATGCAAATTCCTTCAGACAGATAGTGTTAGATCGGTTAAACTTTACTGTAACAAGCTTTCTGGTAAAGAATTAAATTTCCACTTACTGTCTGTCCAATCAAATCACAAGGTACAATGCACAGATGATAGCGCAGAGAATCATGGCAAGTATGTCTGATGAATAAAATTCGCCACAAAAATCTGAAAATTGTAGGGTGATATTTAAGATGCTTATAAATGTAGGAAACAGAGACAGAGGGTCCTCATTATTGATGGCTGTATGTACTCTTATGGCACACCCCATGTTCCCCAGTCTGATGGTTTGTTATTATGAGAAAAGTGGAAGCACCAGGTCACTCACTATCAAACTTTAAAAGTCTTTTAAATCTCAGATGGAGGACAACAATAATTATGAGAAAAGTGGAAGCACCAGGTCACTCACTATCAAACTTTAAAAGTCTTTTAAATCTCAAATGGAGGACAACAATAACCAGTCTGCTGTGCAGTAGTATTCAATGCTGTAGCAGGTGGTATATACATTGTCGGATATATCTGGGTACTGTTGGATATATCTATCTGGGCGTGTGATTTAACGGTTGAATGCTGCGCAGTAGGTTGGTTATTGCTTGCTACAGCATTGAATTGGTTATTGCTTGCCTCAACATTGAATACTACACAACAGGTTGATTATAAAGTTAGGATGATTTCCATGTTCGTCAAATTACTTCTCATAATGCTACACAACAGGTTGGTTATAAAACTAAAATAATTTCTATGCTGTTTAATTCTGCATAGTTTAAATATTAAATTTTTATAATCAGAAGTTTTTCAGAACATTCAAAGCTGCAATTCGAAAAATCTCAATTTCACCCTTAATTAGATTGTTGAATTTCAATGATAATTATAGAAAAAATAAAAAATAAAAAATGTAAGAGATAAACTACCCAGGATTCAATCCTCCCTTTCCATTGTTACTATCGCTTAGTTTTTCTTTAATTTGTGGATGGTCGTTTTCTTTTTTAAGTTGAAGCAGAGAAACCAGAGCAACGTATCCATCTTCATCTGATTGTTGTAATAAATGAATAGATTTGTGGAACCATAAGCTAGCGAGTGTCCTTAAAAGGGTGGGCTAAACAGTCAAGCAACATAGTGAAGTGTAAACATTTTTGGTTGATGCTCTAAACTTGAAAAAAAGTAATAACTGCAAACCAGTTAGTTTTTTTTTAATATTATATTTATAATAAGATCATTGATCACAAGTTCAAATAAGATTAAAATTATTATAATTTTTTTAGTGGTCCATTGTTTTAATAAGCTTAAAAAATATAGTTTTGAAACTATTTTTTTTCTCTATCCTATTACCAGTTATTACAATCATTTTTAGCTCCTCAAGGGTGGCCATTCAAAACTCTTTTGTAATATTCTTTATAACCCTAAAGCTCTAAAAAAAAAAACATAAACATGATAGTAACTCTACATATTACAATCATCCTTGGCTAAAAAACATAAACATGATAGTAACTCTACATATTACAATCATCCTTGGTTCCTTAAGGGTAGTCATTTGAAACTCTTTCATAACATTCTTTATAGCCCCAAGGCTCTAACAAAAAAAACATGAAACATGACAATAACTCTACATATGACATAAATAAAACTTCTAAGAGCTCCCATACCAGTAAAGAGATATTTCTAAGTTTGAAATTTGAGCTTCCCCTTTGAAATCTTGCTTAAATAGGAATCTCTCCTAAAACAATAAGGCTTCCTTATTAGCTAATTGAATTTTGAGTTGAATTCTCTATAAATATGAGTAAAATAAAGATCCTTAAAACTACTCTTTACCTCCAAAACTTGATTTATGATTGGAACTAGCAATATGTTTTCAATTTTACAATTATTATTCGCTAAATAGCATCTTGGAATCTTCAAATACCCACAAGACTTCTGAATCTTCAAATACCTACAAGACTTTTTTTCCTTTGTTTGTTGTTGTTTTTGGAAGAAGCCACCCACAATGCATATAACTCAATGCATATAACTCAACTTGATTATTTATTCCTTGCCCAATAACATATTTCAAGAAAATATAATGATTGGCTTCAAAGAAAAGGATAAGCTCCTTGACATGTTCCATCAAAGAAACCCCAAACTTTTCCATAATCAATACACGATCCTTTTAAAACTCTTCGAAGATTTTCTTTTAGTTATTTCTAACTCCCCTCATATGATACTCTAACTTTGTGAGCAACTTGTGCTAAAGACATATTGAGAACTTGAAAAATCATATTATTTCAAATAACAATATACCCCATATTACAAAGCAAGACAAAGCTTTAAATGCTTTTTCAAACTTATCATAAATCCATGATAAAAGACATTCCCCCATAGTCCTATGTTCCCATTTGTTCCTTTCATTTGATATTTGTAGGGGTTCATTGCACACAACTCTTAAAAAAGAATAAATGTTAAATAAGTGATTTCCAAATTCTTCATTGCGCTTGCAAATAATACGTCTTTCTAGTCTAGGCCAACTTCTCTTTTGGAAATTGTTCATGTTAATATTTTGTTACCAAAGCCAACCAGAGAAAAATTATAGCCTTTAAAAGACTTTGTAATTTCCATATTAATTTTCACCACCAAACTCTTTCACCTTCCCAAGGCTCTTCCATTTTTGTTGAATATCTTAATTTCACTATGTATTCCCTTGTATACTAATTTTCAAACCGTTTTATTAAATCTTCCTACTTCAAGAGTTTTATTGCACCATGATTCAACATGTTCACATATTGAGACCATTCCTTTGATTTTCTCTTTTTAAATTCAAAACTTCTATTGATTTCCAACCCAGTGACCACACATTTCCATTAGGTTGTGCCACATCCTCTAAGGAGAATATCCTCAATGAGTGCAATTCATTTATTATAACTTTTGATAGTTTAAAACCCCCTTCAACCAATCGAAGGATATCCCCAATTCTCACTTTATTTCCTCTTCCTACTTTCCAAGATGACAATTTTCCAATTAAAGGGAATGCCCTTTGTACTTTAAACCATTTTCCCATAGTTTTTCCTTTAAGATACTCGAGCTCCAACACTTTTCCCCAATGTCCTTCATTATATATTAATCTTCATAAGGTCTTTGCAACCAAAACCATGTTAAAAATATATATATCTTCAAGCTTCAACCCGATGATTCCTTTGAGTTGTCACTCCTGTCCATTTAGCTAAGGAATTTCTTCATTCTCCCTTTTCCATGTTCATAAAAAGCTAAAACATTTTTTCCTAATTTTGCTAAGATTGACTTTATGAATATGATCAATGTACATTCGATAAACATAAATACTCTCTATTACAACTTTTACTAAAACTAATCTATCACCCTTGGACAAACATTTGTTGCACCATATAAAAATTCTTGCTTCAATTTTGTTGCACAACCAAATCCAATTAGAATACCTACAGTCATTTAGTTTTAGTTTAAATCCTAAGTACTTTGTTCCATGTTCAAGCTCAAATTGGCTCATGGGGAGTAAATTTGCAGCTTGTGTTTTTATCTCTTCCTCCATCTCATTGAACAACATTAAAGACTTCCACATATTAACCTCCATTTCTATAACCTTGCAATATATACCTATAATATCTTAATACTTCTCAATTCCCTAATAAATCCTTGTCCGAAATTCATAATATCATCTACAAAGAACAAATGCAAAAAAACCTCGAGTCAACTATTTTTACCTCTTTTAAATGTCCCTTTCCTCTTTACATCCTTAATTAACATATTTAAACTTTCAACTATTAAAAATAACCAAAATATGTTAATATCAACTCCACTAATCAATATAATAATAATAATAATTCACATTTCAAAATTTATTTTATATCTTTTTTAATATTTAATATTACTATCTTATATCCTTCTCAATATTTAATATTACTATCTATGGAGTAGTGTATAATTTTATACACGGTAAAATTACCAATATAATGATAATTCAATATGTTGTGTATTTCTCTAAATTTTCTCCATGGTTTAATGATTTACGATGAACCATGTATGACATAGAATTTTAGTTGATTTCTCTAAATATATATATATATGCATAGTACATAAAATGATTTAAAAATAATAATAACAACAACATTTACAAAACCCTAAACCATTGTTGTATGATGGCTCGTTATGAAGATTATTTAATGCAAGGGTTTTTAGAGAAGGATGTTTTTTTCCTTTTTAATAAGTAGTCCAAGGTTTAAATATGTTAGTTAGGGATGTATGGAGGATAGGAATATTGAAAGGATAAAAATAGTTAGATTCAAAGGTTTTTTCTCACTTATTGTTTGTGGATGATATTATGAATTTTGGACAAAGATTTATTAGGGAATTAAGAAGATTATAGATATATATTGCAAGATTATATATATGGAGATTGATACATGGAAGTTTCGACGTTGTTTAATGAGATGGAGGAAGAGGTTAAAACACAATCTACAAATTATAAATTTAATCTATATGAGCTAATTTGAGCTTGAGCATGGAATAAAGTACCTAGGATTTAAATTAAAACCAAATGATTACAAGTATGTTGATGGGATTTGGTTGTTCAAAAACATTGAAGCAAAAATTTCTATATGGTACAACAAATGGTTGTCTAGGAGTGGTAGATTAGTTCTAGTAACAATTGTATTAGAGTGTATTCATGTGCATTGGATGTCCATTTCTTATAATCCTAAAGCCATTTTTAACAAAATTATGAAAAAATGTTTTAGTTTTTTATGGACGGGGAAAGTGAAAAGGAAGGAATTCCTTTAACCAAATGGACAAGGGTGTCAACTCAAAGGAATCATTGTTGAATTTATGATTATACGATGCTTTTTACTTTATTCAACCATTCATCAACCATTCATTAGTTGAGAAACAAAAATCACATATAAACTCAAATCACAATGCACAGAGTTTAACGTGGAAACCCTTGTGGGAGAAAACCACAAAAATTTATCTTTATAAATGTTTGTAGGCACCAAACCATTGTTACAAAGATTGTAGGAACCAACCTACTAGAGACACCAATATCCTTAACTGAGCACCAACTTAGTAAGATGTAGGCACCAACCTACTGGAGACATCAATATCCTCAACTGAGCACCACATCAACAAGATGTAGGCACCAACCTACTTTAGACACCAATATGTTCAACTGAGCACCAACTCAACAAGATGTAGGCACCAACCTATTGGAGACACCAATCTCCTCAACTGAGCACCAACTCAATAAGATATGTGTAGACACCAATCCAAGATCTTCATACACAAAGTACTTATGACTTCACCTACATGCTTCATTCCACAGAAAATCCTTCAAACCTTAGCAAGCCTCATAACATCATTCACATAATGTAATCATCGATGACAACATCCACTAATGACAACATCCACTGATGACACCATCCACTGATGGAAACATCCACTGATGGAAACATCCACTAATGGCAACATCCACTGATGACAACATCACAACCTCAAAACAGTGCACATGACATCATCATAGACCTTCAGTCCTTCATAGCGCACCTTGAGAAGAAGAAAGACCTCAATAAAATCTCTTAGACTTCTCTTTTACACCTTTAGATCCCAAAAATACACCCCAACACCTTTAGCGCACCTTATATCACTTCCATGCACATCAGACTTGATATATTTCTTGGTTTCTCTAAAATGCACACATATATCCTGTATTTATAGTAATTATGTCCCCACCTTCTGGGCCAACCTGTAAAGACTTGCTAAGACGACCTCGATTTTCTGGTCGGGTTGTTAGATGAAAAAATTGATAACTCCTCATTTCTAGGGAGTTAGAGGGAATGCCATATATCGTTGGAAAGGTCTCAGAATAATATTTCCAAACATATAACTTATGCTCCCATTGGAGCTAGGTATGTAAAGTAAAATTGGATTCAAAGATAGGGTATCCAAACTGACCATTAAAAATCCAAAAATCATGTAATCTTTGTCTTGGACACCTGTAGGCTTGTATATTTATCTTGGACATCTATAGGCCCCACCTTTCTTTGAAATCAATTAAAACAATATTTCCAACAATCTCCCCCTTTGTCATTGATGGAAACCCTTAGTCAATGCTGATACTCCCCTTGTATGCAACTTCTCCTTGTGTCTGCAACTTCTCCCCCTTTGACATCAATGGAAAAGGGTTTCTCCCCTTGAGCTTGTTCTTCCCTTTACTGACGAGATGAAAGGGATATCAGTTCCAAATTCTTTTCCATACAACACTTTTCTTCTTTGAATTTATTGAGTATGTATACACTGCTTGAGGTTATATTTGCTTTTGCCACCAATCTTCTTGAAGCTAATTTCCTTATCTCACACCCTTTAGAATGAAATGTGAGGTTGTAGGCTTGATATCACATTTTTCCGACACCTAGAATATTTTTCTTTAACCCTTCAACATACAGGGCATTCTATGTCTTAGTCTTTCCATTATCAAAACTAATAATACCTTTTCCAACTATCCTTACAGAGCCATTATCTCCAAAAGTAACCCTAACTCCTTTTTCTTCCTCCAAGGTGAGACACTTGGTTTGATCCCCTATTATGTGGTTTGAACATCCACTTTCAATGTACCATTGGTTCCCTTCATTTTGAGCATAAAGTGCAATTCTACATTCTTCCTTCTTATGTTCTTCTTGCTTCCTTTTCCACACCTTAGTGCATTCTTCTTTATGTTTGGAAAGAACATCTTCTTCCTTATTTATTTTTGTTGCTTCTATAGTTGCGTGCTATGTGCCCATAATTATTGCACTTACAACATTCAACATTGTAATCAAGTAGGGGAGAAAATGAATTGTAGTTTCTATCAACAAGCCCATGAGAACTTCTAGTTTTGTTGCTTTGATCCAGATTTTATGAGCAGAACGAAATGAATATAGATCTATATTATTAACACAGAGATACAATGAACAATAACATAGATACAATAAAACTTGGCTTCTATTCAATAAAAAATATGTTGAAACTATAAAAAACAGACTGAAACAAGCTTGCTAGAATGATGACGACTTATCTCCAAGAAGAGATGTGACGACTGCGCTCATTCGACTGAAGATTAGTACAATGAGGCTCCAAAGGCATTTTATCAAACATGAATGCCAAAACCCTAGGCATCCAAAAACCTAACCCTAAGAGATGAAGCGCTAAAAGTCATGTGGGCCCCGTTGGGGTAAGTTGGTACTTCAACTTCTCGGGGTTGTACTTTTTCATACGATCTCCATTTTAGGCGCACGATAGCCCGTTGGAAAGGTTTATCTGAGGAATACACATTATTCCATAACACTCTAACTCTAAATTCAGTGTGATTGTGGCGGGCCCAAAAAACATTGTTTAGGGCCTCAAAACGACCCTGAAAGTTTAGGACCCGAAAAGCTAGAAAATAATGCCAAGATGAAAACTGAAACTGCCAAGATGACATCTATATGTGAGCTAGTTGGAATAGGTGGGTGGCCACCGTTATCCACTTGGATCAATCCTCCCCCCTTAGGAAGCAATGGTCTCCATTGCATTAAGTTCCCCCATCAGACGAGGAAATTTCTGTTGAATTTGTCCCCGAGTGAGCCACTTTCCTTGGTGCAGGAGATGCCCTACTTTGACAACACAATAAAGATGAAACTTCTATTGGTGAGTTCTCTTGACCTGTGTGTCCATGATCTGATCACTGGATTCTCGTTCCATGCAATCAGGGTTGAGCTCTATTGGTGTCAACTGTTCTGCTACCTTCAAGGTGTCCAATAATGGTGGAAAGTATGGCTGAAGGAGGTCCACATTAAACATTGGGTGCATGCCAAGGAAGGGGGGAATGTTGAGCTCAAAATAATTATCACCCACAACCTTGGTGATGGTAAAAGGTCCATAGTAGAGTGGACAAAGCTTCCAATGGGGTCTTGTAAGGCGTTCTTTCTACAAGTGCAACCAAAATTTATCTTCCACCTAAAACTTGTGTGGCACCCGATGTTGATTATGGTGCTGCTTGTACTTGGCATTAAACTTATGAAAAATATCTTGAACCTGTTGGTAGATGTGCTGGATCCGCTCAATGAAACGTGTAGCTTTGTTGGCTTCATTTTGAGCATGGGATGAGCCTTCCTGGGTGGATGCAAGGGGTAGTGCAACATCCATGGGACCCAACGGTTGAAATACCAATCCCACCTAAAAGGGGCTGTGGCCGGTTGAGCTATGTATGACTCTGTTGTAGCTATGACGAACATAGGGAAGAATCTCATCCCATGTGCGAGGATGCTTGGAATTGTACATGCGCAAGATATGCATGATCATTCGGCTTACAACCTCGGTTTGGTCATCCATGTTGGGGGTGGAAGGCAATGGATTTGGTGAGCTTGGTGTCCAACGGTAACTAGAGGCTCGACCAAAATGTGTTGAAAAACCGACTGTCCTGATCTAAGACGATGGTTTGTGGTATCCCAAAATGTACCCACACTCGTTCGAACAAGAGCTTAACAATGACCTTTGCGGTGATGGTATTCTTGGAGGGGACCAAAATCGCCATTTTAGAAAAGCGATCAACCACCAAAAAAACACAGTTATTTCCCCGCTTGGTTGATGGAAGGACCGACATGTAGTCCATCGAGATGGATTCTTAGGGCCTTTTAGGAGTAGGAAGAGGGGTGTACATGCCTTGTTTCTTAATGTTCGGTTTGGCAATGGCACATGTAGTGCAGGACCTGATATACTTGTTGACATCTTATCAAAGTTTCTATTGGTTGAAACTTTGATAAGNCGACATGTAGTCCATCGAGATGGATTCTTAGGGCCTTTTAGGAGTAGGAAGAGGGGTGTACATGCCTTGTTTCTTAATGTTCGGTTTGGCAATGGCACATGTAGTGCAGGACCTGATATACTTGTTGACATCTTATCAAAGTTTCAACCAATAGAAATGTTGTTGCAACACTGCCACTGTCTTTTCTACGTTGAAGTGTCTTGCCACCCGACTGTAGTGTCTTGAATTGTAGTTTCTATCAACAAGCCTATGAGAACTTCTAGTTTTGTTTCTCACATAATCATTCTTTATAGTTTTATAAGAACATTTGTTTATATCTCTCACATGATCACTTACTGCATAAGCTTTACAATCTAATGCTTTGTGACCAAAGTTATTGCAAGAAAAACAATAGCCAAGAAAGATATTTTGGAAACTGTTTGTAAAAGGTATTCTTGGTGGAACAACTATTTTGAACTCATTCTTGTGGAAAGAATCAGATTTATGTTGGTCATTATTTCCTTTCCTGTTGATGTTTTCATTGTTGATGGATCCTTTGAGAGTATCGACATAGCTTTTAGGTTTTTCTTCTATTTCCTTTTTTGGTGGATTTGTGACTTTAGTGCTTGCATCTCCCTCGAGGATATTTTGTTTTTGATCATAGCCAAGACTTGTCTTGATGAATGATGACCTTTGTAAATTGAGAATATTATCTAATATTTCCATACTCTTTTCGAATTTCAAGCTCCTTCTCAATTGATTAGTTTTTTTTTCTAGTTCCTTTCTTAAAGAAACTATTTCAGCTTTAATCTTCTTGCAATTTTCTTCCTTTTCTTTCAGTTGGCTTCTCACCACTTCTTCTATCCTTTTTTACTCTTCTAGTTGAGTCTTCAGGATGATCATTTTCTTCTCTGTTTCTTCAAGATCATGATCCTCCTTTTCATATTTATGCAATTTCTCTTTCTTCTTTCTATTATTTTCCATAAGTCTATCTAATTATTCTAAGGCACTAATGAGTTCTCCTTCAAAATTCACTTCCCCATCAATTTATTCTTCTTCTTCTTTTGATTTTTCTTTCTTATTGTCTTCACTTTATTTATCGGTAAAATTTGTATCCATGTCCATGAAGAGGAATTCTTCTTTGTCAATATCAGAAACATATCCATCACTTTCTTCAAATGAGTTACTATCCTCTCTAGAGTAAAAACTCTTCTTCTTAGTATATTTTCCTCATTTGTTTATGTAAGATTTGATTTTATTGTTGTGTTCTTCTTTGACATTATTATCCTTATCATAACTATCTTCTCTTTTTGCATATGGACATTTAGCAACAAAATTCCCTACTCTACCACAATTAAAACAAATGAAGGGTAGCTTACCTTTTTGTATTCCAGATCCTCTTTTTAGTTTTCTCACAAAGTGTGCTTCTTCTATATCTGATTCATGGCTGGGACAATAAAAAAAATTGTGTCTTTTTGTCTTATTTTATGCTTTGAAAGTTTCTTCCTTCCATGTTGGCTTTTCTTTTTCTATCCTCATCTCATATGTAGTTAGAATCCCATGCAGGTAATCCATCGTTAGTTTCTCCAGATCCTTCATTTATTTAATGACACAGACCTTGAAATCAAATATTAAGTGGAGATACCTAAGCATCATTTGCACAATCACTAATTCTTTAATATCCTCACCCAATCCTGTGATGGCGTTGACAATTTCATCCACTCGAAGAAAATAGGCTGCAACATTTTCTTCGTCTTCCATTTTCAAACTCAAACTATCTTCTATGAGTTTGGAGCTTTGTTTTCTTCACCTTTTCATCACCTTCATAGATGCTTTGAAGTTTATCCCAAATATATTTTCTCAATTTAAAATGCATCACCTTCACAAATTTTGATTTTGATAGACCACTCAATATAACATTCATGGCTTTTGCATTATGTTCACTAGGCTTCTTCCCGAACGCATCTGTTGGTGGAGTTGTTGGGAATATATAACCATTCACAACTGATTTCCAAATATCAAATCCAAGAGCCATTAGATAAGTCTACATCCTTACACTCTAGAATGCATAGTTTGTTCCGTCAAACAATGGACCCTTGTTTGTGAAGAAAGCTTCTTGACTAGCCATGTGTGTTCTTGAGATCTACCTTCCAACGGTTAGATTGTTTATGAAGGAACCCGATCTGATACCAATTGTTTAACTTATTCTTATACTGAGAGTGGGGCGGGGAGGGGGGGATTATTATACGATATTTTTTAAATTTATTTAACCATTCATCAATCATTCATTAGTTGAGAAACAATAATCACATATAAACTCAAATCACAATGGACATAGTTTAGCATGGAAACCATTGCGGGATAAAATCACAAAAACTTTTCTTTATAAATGTATGTAGGAACTAACCTACTGGAGACACCAATCTCCTTAACTGAGCACCAACTTAGCAATATGTAGGCACCAACCTACTGGAGACACCAATCTCCTCATCTGAGCACCAACTCAACAAGCCTTATTGTTTAAAAAATAACAACAATAAAATTTATAAATATTAATCTAATTCAAATTTCATTGATACAAAGTAAGTATCAACTACCCAAGCTTACACGTCTTGAGGCATATTGAGCATTGCAAGATACTAGAACTTCAGGCTACTACTCCATTGAGTTTAACCTACTAGATAGATATACCAATGTATCATATGAAACAATCATAGATCACACATATTGGAGGTTAAAACCATAGATATATATAAATTATAAAGGAAAAGTACATCGATGTCAAGTTACATTGAGACCATTGAGGTACTTCTCCATCTCCACGCTCCTTGAGACCTTCCTTAGCTCTCTCTCAAGTATGGATGAACCAACAATGAACTATGAAGGCACATGTCTTTCTATGGTTATATTTTGGTAGCATAATTCTATCCAAAATTGAGTTCTTATACCTCTTGATTTGGGATTCTTTTATATATTGATGGAGGATGTTCTAGAGATAGTTTCAGAGCTTAGAACACGATGAAAAATATGTTAGGCACAATTTCCAGAGCTCATGACACATAATGGTTGGCCTATCTCGATCTGATATCCTTACAACGTCTCGAATCTAGAAGGTTCAAGAGGTGGTCGACTATTGCACAAGGGAAACAAGTGACCGATCACATGTTGAAAGAGAACAAGATACGACCGGTCACACCTTTCATAAAGACACGTAGCGATTGTGACCAAAATAAAATATTTTTTAGCACTGACATGTAATTCTAACATGACGACATCAATAGGTCCTTTATGAGGCCCAGGGTGATAAATAGAGGTATAACAACAACACAAGTAGAAACAAAAATATGATGGTCTCTTTTGGATTCAGTTGTGAGTTTTTGGCCATGCCCAATCCTCCTCCAACTTTTGCTACAAATAGATCAAAAGAGACACAAGTTTCCATTTCTCCAGAGCTATTTCCCATGAGTTTTTCAACCAATTCATTATATGATTCACCGAGAAAATGATGGAAAGAGTCATGGAGAAGCAATAAATGATGCAACGAATATTTCTTGAAATGGTTGATAAACACGAGTAGGATAGGATGATCCATGAGGAAGCTTGGTGGAAATAAGAGAATGTCAGGTTGAGAAGAGAAAGTGAATTAAGGAGAGTGCAAGAGAAGGAGAATATAGTTTGGTGCAAAACATATGGAACTATTAGTGTTGATTTAAATTTTGTTTCATATGAAACTTTTGATGTTGATTTAAATTATGTTGTATTTGTTTAATACAATTGAATTGTGAGAGAGGATGGTGGCAATGGGAGTGTCAGTGACATAAATTAACACTAAGTATAAGTTATACCCATATCCATAACTCTCAAGCTCATGAATTTTTTAAATTTTGTATTTTTTAAATTAATTTTGAAGTCTAAAAAATTATAAGAAATAATTGGAACACACCGAGAGATATCAAGTCCCATTAGAACTATTTAGTCAATCCAAAATTCAATTCCTCCAATAAAAAAATTCATAAAATGATTATTATTCAAAATAATAAGTTTACTATGACTTTTTTTTCCATTGATTATTATTCAAAATAATAAGTTTACTATGACTTTTTTTTTTCCATGTCAACTTTAGAACATGTTTTTTAAAGCAAGTTAACTAAAATGAAGTCAACACACGTTGAATTTGTATTGAAAACTATAGTCGTTGGTGGAGGAAGGGAATAATAAGGTGTCAATGAAATTTAGGAGTTTTATTTTCATTGAAATAATTTTAACTTTAACACGTTAACCATAAGTTATCTAATTATGCCAATAGGCGTCATTAAAGTTCTAAATTTTATGCATATGCACTTAGTTCTTAGAGCTCAATTGATATATGCATTGTTCTTACTCTTTCATGTGTTGTATGCAACCACGGGTTACCATAAAAAGCACATAAAAACATAATTTAAAAATAAAATAAAAATATAAAATATTAACTTCAATTGTGGTGTAGAAATCTGAGTCAAACTCGGATCCTAAATGAGCCTAGACTCCATAGAACAAAACTACACACATGTTATGTGTTATTCAATACAAGAGGATGCATGTTAAATATAACAATGGGAAGACGTCCAATGTTAGAAAATGAAAGCTATGACAATTGGGCATATAAGGATGCCTACATGAGCTTACAACTAATACTAGTTGGTTGTATTGAAAAGGTATGCATTGGAAAAGTACACTAACACCCCCCTTACACGAAATATAAGGAGTAAAGAAGATGAAAATTGGGTCTTGACAATGATGCATTATTAGGTACCCAAGTACAAAATAGACTCTCACAAGTGGAGAAAAGGAGAAAAACCCATAGGGAAAAACCCCTCTCCAAAAAATAGAAAAATGTTAGTGTTGAAAAAAGGGCATTAAAGTTGAAACTATAGATCTCACAATGATGCATTGAATGACAAGAGAAAGATACCTATAGAGGCTGAAGTCTCCAATCAGGAACTATGACCAAAACTATGAAGAGAAGAACCAAGTATCCTCAATGAACTTGATTGAATTATGAAGTAGAAGAGGTTTGGTTGTAGATGCACGAGAATGGAAAACATTGACAACCACCACATATATTCTTCAGAAAAATAAGTGCTAGTGAATCACTAGAACAAAGGCTTCAAACAAAAGCAACCACCATCAACCATCAAACGAGGAATGAGTCATGCATATGCTGAAAAGTCTGAACATGAAGTATGGCCTAAGATCTAAAGAGGGTGAGTTAACCCCAAGCTCTCAAAGCCATCAAAGATCCATGTATAAATCCAAAACACAAAATTCAAACTTCTTAAGCAAGGATATTGATCCTCTAAAATGAGTCTTGACTCAAAAAGCCTCATCAGGTACTCATGTACAAAAACACCATAAAATGAGTGTCCTTATGGACACCAATCCATCTCACCTGAGTGCATGGGTCACTAGCCGCTGCAACCGCCGAGTCAAAATAGGAATCGGTGCTTGATACAAGGCTCACTCTTAAAGAATAATTGATGTCGAAAAAAACAATGAAGCATAAAGAATCACCCAAGGAACATTGCACACCATCCCCCAAAATGTTGAACTAGGTGATTGTAGATGATGGAAATGGATGTCACAAATGATGGAAAGGTATGGAAGTGCTATTTGAACATGACATCGATGTTGAACAACCATGCAAAAAACACTCCAAAGTGGCTAGCTCCAAATTTTGTAAAACAAGGTTGGTCATGGACATAAACATCGGGTGACACTCTAAGAATATTTGCAAGAGTGACCCAAAATCCACTACTCAAGATGCAAAAGAGAGGAATAAAAAATAAAGGCCATCATGGACAACAATCCTCAATACAGGTCCAGAAAAACAACACCATGATAGGTACTCATGTACAAGTGAGGAATCGATTCTCTTAATTTATCCATGCCATAAGAACAAAAAAAAATATCAAGAAGGCATCTAATTTGGCATGCAACCAACCATCGAAAAGAGAGTAAAGTTCTCTTGTCAACACTAAGGTAAAAAATAAACACTTTATTAAATAATTATGGAAAAAAAACTCTTAATAACCTCTAAATTACAATAAAGTGACAAACAATTATGACAACATTAACCTCCAAAAACAAAAACTCAAAACTCCTTCACATGCATGCAAATGAAAATTTGTTTCATTGGCCAAACAAAATAACCAATGGATTTGAACCCAAGCTCATCCTTCAACCACAAAGCCATGTGTCAATGGCCCCTCAATATCCACATGACAAAAATGGAACCATAAAAATATTAAGCCATTGGGCATGGCATCTATAGGAGGATGAAATCCCACAAAGTCATGAACAGGAATGCTGCCATGATGATAGATCTCGAGCCACAAGCTCCAAAATTCAGAGATCTCGATGGACAGAGGAACGACGACAAATGTTGTAAATGGTCTCATTGTCTAAATTTTAATCCCAATATTTTTAATGGCCATATTTCATTTCCATAATTTTGATTTTTACATGATAAAGGTAATGTTTTCCACTGCTATATTTTATTTTAATAATTTTCATTTTTACATGATAAAATATTTAATTCAATTAAAAAATTAAATAAAATTTATTATAAAATTAACCTAATTTAATTCTAATTTTAATATATATTATTTCTATATTTTCTTATTATTTATTCTATATAAATAATACTAATAATATAAATAGTAAAATATATTAATATGAAACTTACCAATTTTATTTCACAAATACCATTCAATTAAACAAATTTTTAATTTGGTTCTAAATCAAGTAACAACAACTTCCAATATCATATCATTTAGAATTTAAAATAATGGAAACACCACAAAACAAAACTTGTCCTGCTATGATAGGGTCAAGTTTCCTTCTTTAAAATTAAACTGGGTTAAGACATTTTATGATAAAATATTAAACTGGGTTAAGACACTTTATGATAAAATTAGTTAAGATACTAGGTTAGAACATATGTGCTATGTAAATTTAGAATACCATTTCACATTATGGTAACATATACAAACTTTATCTTCATTGAAACCACTCTTTGAAACATATGAATGCATCTATTTCTTCAAGCAATGCAATAGCCTTTTTTAAATGTTATCAAATGTATTAACACTAAAGATTTATATATAATTATTAAGTAATAAGGAATTTCAAACACATAAATATTAATACCCCACATAAAAATAAATTTGATTAACTAAAGAAATAATAATAATTACTATTATCAACCTCTTAATGTTACAATGTGATATAATGTTAAAGTCATCCTTTTAATGTCAATTATGGTCAACCCTCTTAATGCCACAATGCAACATAATCTTTGATGAATGTTGCAATGTGACAAGAGAATTAATGAACATCATAATCCAACATAACTTTTCAAGAACATTGCAGTGTGACATAACCCTTGATGAACATCACAATGAGACATAACTATTGAGAATATAGTATTTTGACACATGTCAACCACGATGAATGTTGCAAATGAGACGATCTCATTAAGTAACATTGTAATCCAACAAAACCCTTGATGAACATCCAAAGGAAACATAACCTTTATGAAAGTTGCAATGCAACATAACCATTAAGGAATGTAGCAATTCAACATAAGTTGTCCAAAATGTATGTTGACATAAGCATAGTCACCCATATTCAACCATGGTCAACCAAGGCCAACCATAATCAACCATAGTCAATCATGGCCCACCAAAATCAACCATGGTCAACAATGTTCAACCAAAGTCAACCATAGTAAAACATGGTCAACAAAATGTATTAACATTGCTTTGTAGTATTTCATAGATACATTTCAATGATAACAAAAACTTAGAAATGAACTCATTAAAAATTTAGATATAATCTATCAAGTTATAAGCAATTTCAAACACAAGAATGTAGTTGCTCCAAAGTTCACATAAAAATGAACTTGATTAACTAAGACAATAATGATTATTATTATCAACTTCTTAATGTCGCAAACATAATGTTGAAGTTAACGTTCTAATATCGACCATGGTCAACACTCCTAATGCCACAATGTGACATAAACCTTATTGAACATCACAATGCAAAATAACTATTAAGTAACATAATAATTTGACATAAGTCAACAAACATGAACATCACAATGCAACAAATCCATTAAGGAACATCACAATTTGACATAAACTTCAAAAATCTCACAACGCTACATAACCATTGAATGACATAGTAATTCGACAAAATTTAACAAAGATGAACATCACAATGCAACATAACTATTAAGAAACATTACAATCCAACATAACCCTTCAAAAATGTCACAATGTGACATAACCCTTAATGAACATCATAAACATCATAATGTGACATAACCATTAAAGAATATAACAATTTGACATAGGTCAACCAAGATGAAGGTCACAATGTGACATACCTATTAAGGAACATTGAAATCTAGCACAACCCTTGAGGTACATTACAATGCGACATAACCCTTTATGAGCATTGTAATGTGACATAACCATTGATGAATGTAGTAATTCAAAATAAATAAACCAAAATGTACATCAAAATGTGACATAACCATAGTCAACCATAGTCACCCTATTCAATCGTGGTCAACCACAGGAAACCATGGCTAAGGATGGTTAACCAAAGTTAACCAAGATCAATAATGGTCATCCATAGTAAAACATTATCAATTATAGATAACCAAAGTCAACCATGGTCAACTAATGTCAAACATCGCCATCCATGTTTGACCAAATTCAACCATTGTAAAACATGGTCAACCATAATCATCGATAGTTAAACATGATCAATCATGGTCAACGAAATTCAACCATAGTCATCAATAGTTAAACATGGCCAACCATAGTCAACAAAAGTTAACTATATTCAACCATGGTAAACCAAAGTCAACCACAATCAAGCATGATCAACCATAATCAACAATATTTAACCACGCCCAACTAAAATCAACCATAATAAACTATGGTCAACCATGGTCAGCCATGGTTAATCAATGTCAAACATGGCCAACCATAGTTATCCATAGTCAAACAAAGTCAACCTTAGTCAAATATGATTAACAATGGTCAACCATAATTAAATGCTATCAAACATAGTTAAACTTTGTTAATCATGGTCAACCATATTCAACCAAATAAATCATAGTTAAACATAGTCCACCATAGTCAACCAAAGTCAACCTAGGTCCACCATGGTGAACCCTATTAAAAGATAGTAAAACATAATCAAACATGATCAATCATTGTCAACATAGTCAAGCATGGTCAACAATGTTCAAACATATAGTTAATGATGGTAAAAAATGATCAAGATCACCAAACATGTTCAACCATGGTCAATCATGGTTAACCATAGTCAACCATGTTTAACTTGTTAACTTTCTAGTCTCAACACCTAGGTAAATTGTTACTAGTGATTTCCTTGTTGTAAATCAAATTAGCATCTCATAAAACAAAATACACTTGCTGGAATAATTAAGTGAAATAAATAGTGGAAGCAATACTCAAAATCAAATCTCATACACAATACACCAAGATATTATGCCCTTCAAAAAAAACTTATCATTGGAATAATATCAAAGCTTACAAGGGATCCCAAACCTTGAAAAATGACCCATAGAGAAATACAGAAAACTATAGACAACACATGCGAACCCTAACAACTCCTCCATGGTTGTACGGCACTGTACTTTCACTTCTCAGATCTGCACGCACATGTCCTCACTGCCACTCACATACATACAAGCTTTATTGCACTGTAGCCCACGTACATACACACCCTGACTGACCTATGCAGTGCATACAACTCCGCTCTGTTGTTGTGGCTTTGATCTGCTAGATATTCTTGCAGTTGGTCATGTTCTCTCTTCTCCCTGACCTATACTAATATCTAGATGAAAGTCCTTCTTCACCTATCCGGGATCTCCTTGAATCATAGTCCTTTGTGATTCAATCTTGAGAAAAAGTCCTTCTTTGCTCTCCAAAAGTGTCTTTCTCCTTCACCCTAGCCTT
The DNA here is from genome assembly GCA_032191745.1 of Picea mariana. Taxonomy (NCBI): domain Eukaryota; kingdom Viridiplantae; phylum Streptophyta; class Pinopsida; order Pinales; family Pinaceae; genus Picea; species Picea mariana. Next base: position 343,655 of record JASDQU010736019.1, on the reverse strand, counting down.
GCTTTTATAATATTGAGTTATAACCTAACCCTAATATCCAAAGTGATTAATGATTGATATTAGATCTCACCTCACTTGAGATCAATGGCCAATATTTAATTCACTAATGTAATAACTTTAACATTTCATTAAATTAAACTCAACTAATTAATAAAACCACTTTACTTTAATAATTTATTTAATTAAAGTAAATTACTAAGGTAGAAGGCTTTGGACAACTTCCAAATGTTGAGACACTTAGACCTGTGCAGAAGTACCTGTCTGAAAAAACATCAACACTCCCTCTTAGTGAGGAAGGTACTTCTCAAAGAGCCACCTAAAACTAGTTTTCCCTCTGATCCTAGCACAATATCCTGCCCCATGGCATCCCTCCAAACCTACTGGTTTGTTTCTTCTTGAACATTGGAATACTTGGAACCAATGATGCTACTCATTAGCGCCATGAATTTTGGAAACTTCTTTAGAGGCCTACTCTCCCTGAATGTGCTCCTAGGAGCCTTAAATTTCTCCTAAGCATCCCTCAATGCCAGTTCATACCAACTGGGTCTTTTGACAAAATTGAAAGGGGCTAACTCCTCCTCCCCACATAAAGGTTGACTCCCTGAACTGGAAGTCTTTGAACTCTATTCTCCCTTTGGATCCTTCTTCTCCTTTTCCTCTGCCACTGACATCGATCCATTCACATCTGAATGAATAAGATCTAAGATCCCCTTGGACCCACAAACACGATTTCCCTACAACTTGTATAACTTTCCTTCTCTAACCCCAATGCTCATTGTTGTGTCAGGGCTAACTCCCTCTGGACATATGAGTACTTTCCCTTTATTGAACATGACAACAAAACCTCTATCCTCCAATTGAGACTCAGAGAAAATTCTTCTTCAGTTTTTGTACATAAAGCACATCCTAGGCCTCCAATGAACTTCCCAAC
>JASDQU010736019.1:314378-325711 GCA_032191745.1 Picea mariana | reverse complement strand
TCTCAAACTTTGTTGCAAACTCATCTAGTTGTGTCTCTATTGATGTTGTTGTTTGCATATTCCCTTACCCCTTCTTCTTCTCTGGACACTGTGATGCATAGTTCCCATTCTTGTAGGTCACATAAAGCACTTGATTTTACTCAATTCTTTCTTCCTCAGTTGTGAGGTTGGCCCCTCACTGTTACCCTTGGAACCTTTTCCTTTTCTCTTCTTGGCCTGACTAACCAGAGCGAGGTTATCTTCTTCATCTTCATCTCCCTTCTTGTCAGATTTAGACTCCTCATGAGTCTCTTCTTGGATGCAATCATCCCAAACCCTCTGTCAATCTGGAACTTTCTCCTGAGCACAAAATCCCTTGACAAATGGTTCCCAAGAATTTGGGAAACCATTCAATGCCAAATTTATAAGTTCTACGTCTTCCAATTTCTCACCAATAACTGCAAGTTGATCACGTACATGAGTGATTCTCATGAAGTAGCTCGTAATATTGTTATATCTAGACATCTACATTGGTTGGAGTTTATTTCTCAAGATTATCTTCCTATTCAAGTTACCGCTCTGGAATAAACTTACTAGGGCATCAAACATTTCCGTGGTCGTCTTCTTCTTGGATAAGTGAGTAATCAAATGATCCTTCACTACATCCAAGATTACCCTCTTGGATTTGATCTAATTCTTCTCATGAGCTGCCAATGCTTGCAGATCTGTCAGGAATCATTAAAGGAAACACTTTGTCAATAATCTCCCAAAGATCATATTCCTTCAAAAGAAAAGTGACTCTAGCTTTCCATGAGAGGAAGTTGGATGCTCCATCCAATATATCTTCGAATCTAAGAATTGTCGTTGCCATTTCTCATATTTGATCAAAATCAATTGTCATTAGAATAATATTAAAGCTTACAAGGGCTCCCAAACCTAGGAAAATGGCCCACAGAGAAATAGAAAAAACTATAGACAACACCTGTGAACCCTAGCAACTCTTTCATGGATGTATGATCCCATACTTTCACTTCTCAAATCTGTACGTGCCTATCCTCACTGTCACCTACATACATACATGTTTTCTTGCACTGTAGCCTGCGTACATATGCACCTTGACTGACCTGTGAAGTGCGTACAACTCCACTTTGTTGTTGTGGCTCTAATATGTCAGATCTTCTCGTGGTTTCCCTATTATGTCTTCTCCCTAACCTGTACTGATCTCTAGATGAAAGTCCTTCCACCTATTTGAGATCTCCTTGAATCCTTCGTGATTCAATCTTGAGAAAAATTCCTTCTTTGCTCTCCAAAAGTGCATTTCTCCTTCACCCTAGCCTTGCTTTTATAATATTGAGTTACGATCTAACCCTATTCTCCAAAGTGATTAACGGTTGAGATTATATCTTACCTCACTTGAGATCAATGGCTAAGATTTACTTCACTAATGCTAATAACTTTATCATTTCATTAAATTAAACTCAACAAATTAATAAAAGCACTTTACTTTAATAATTTATTTAATTATTTAATAAATTACCAAGGTAGAAGGCTCTGGAGGAATTCCACATGTCTAGACACTTAGACATGTGATGCTACAAACATCAACACAACCATTATAAACAAACATAATCAAGCCATGGTTGGCCATGGTTAAACATTGTCAACCGTACACAAACATGAATTACCATGGTTCAACATGGTCAAACCATATTCGACCATAAACATTCAAAGTTAACCATGATTAAACATGGTCAACCGTATTTGAACATAATCAAACATATTTAATCACAATCAATCATAGTGAGACATGGTTAACGATGGTAAATCATACTTAACTATGGTTAACCATGATCGATAATGGTAAGCCATGGTAAATCATAGTTACCCATGGTTAACAATAGTCTAGAATGGTAAACCATGACCAAACATGTTCAAACATGTCAACCATGGTCTACCATGGTTAAACTTGGTTAACCATCACCAATAAGAGTAATCATAGTAAATAATGATCAAACATAGTCAAACATGGTTAACCAAGTCAACCATCATCAACCATGTATTCAACCATAGTCAACCATGGTCAACCATCATCAACCATGGTCGACTAAAGTTAAACATATTCAACCAAAGGGAACCAATGTCAAGCACTATGAATGATCGTCAAACATAGTCAGTTGTTGATGACCATGGTAAACCAAAGCCAACCATAGTCAACCATAGTCAACCAAAGTTATTCATAGTCAACCATCGTGAAGCATAGTCTATCAAAGTAAACTATGGCCATCCAAAATTAACAACGATTAAGCATGGTCAACAATAATCAACCATGATCAAACATAATTAATGATAATCAAATATCATAGATATTTTAATACTAATTATATTGATATTTTTATTCATAAATCTATTAAATATTAACATATACACTAACCATCAACTAGCACATCCACACAATAAAAATAACTATTATGCATTAATTGACACCATTTCCCACATTTTTTTACTAATGACATTGGTCACTAATTGACACCATTTCCCACATTTTTTTACTAATGACATTGGTCACATATAGCAACTACTTTAATTATTTTTATCATGTGATTGTTTTAGTTATGAAAATATAATATTATTTAATGATTATAATTACATATTATATTATATTGAATGTTAAATAAATTATACATGTTTAATTTTAAGTTTTTACTTTTTTTTATTTTTTTATAATTACCAAATGGAAACCCCACTATAGAATGATGGGATAAGAGATAAATTGAAAAATTTTCATTAAAAATAGGAACTAGATACGATAGCTCTATGGAATTCCTCAAGGTAGAAGTATTAACAATATTATCATTTAATGTAAAAACTCATGGTAGAAGTATTTAAAAGTAAAAAATATAAATGATAGTCATAAATAAATTAGCAATTTACACAAATTATGGGATTGGGATTGGTAGGAGTTCAATTACTTAGAGATTTAGAAACTCATGATTGTAAATGGAAAACATGAAAACAAAATTCAAATGAAAAAGAGCCGAGCCAATCACATTTTATATAGGGATCACATTTTATATAGGGAAATAGTTAAAGATAAAGATAATGCAAAGAAACACACCATGCTAAGCATAAATATTTTATTTTTAGAGTTAAACATAATGACACAAAAATATTCTGAATTATTAATAAAAAAATTTAAAAACAATAAATTTTGTGTGGGGTCATTTTTAATTATAATATATTATATTGTTTTTAATTATAATATATTATATTGTTTTTAATTATAATATATCATATTGTTGTTATAAATAATTAGAAGTGTAAATTTTAGTGGTTAAGTTTATATAATTTTTTAATATTTAGAAGATGTATTTAAGAATATAATTTAAATAATATAAAATTGAGATTTTACTCAAATTTATATTTGGATGAAAAAGTCAAAAAATAAAATGTTTAAACAATACTATTTTATATCAACTCGAAACTTCTTTTTATAATTAACAAGAATACTGTTTAAGTAAGCTTAATGGTTAAGAACATGTGTTTTCTCCTAAAAAATCACAAGTTCAAATCCAAAAGAGATAGGGTCTGTATACCTTTGTAAACTTCAACAGTCAAATAACTGAACTGAAATAAATTAATCCTGTGATATGGAATGATATGCACTTTTCTTTTCCAAATATGTTTAGAGTAAACACATACTAAAGAACTTTATCACTTAATCCTGTTCAGCATGAAATTGGAATAAAAAATTACATAAAATTCAAAACTTTCACCCATTTTGACGAGTTAAACAACGTTAAAGAAGAAGACAAGAAAAACAATGCAGGCCTATGTGTTGAAATAATCAAACAATCAGCCCTGATAAACTTCCACGTTTCGCACCAGTTTTGACAACGTAATCGTCGTGTTCAAATGCATTGCACAACCCCCTTTTATTCTCTCTGTCCCTTCGGCTCTAACAGTCTGGTTGATTTCTTCCTCTGTTGGACTCAACCATTATTTTTTTCTTTTCTTTACTTTCATTGTTAAATCCTTCAAAGAATTTTACAGCTTCGGTGATTTGCAAGAGCTTAGTGATAATAAGCTACGTAACCATAATTCCAATGGGATCTGAAACGTTCATAGAGGTGCTGTTATCAATATTTCTTCCACCTCTTGGAGTTTTTCTCAGATATGGTCTTGGGGTACGTAATTTTTTCTTATTTATTATCTGGATCTGTTTCTGTTTTGGTGCATATACAGCACTGACATTATTAGGGTTGCTGTGGAATTGTAGGTGGAATTTTGGATAGACTTGTTTTTAACAATACTGGGCTTCATCCCTGGCGTTATTTACGCCATTTATGTGCTTCTGATATAACCTGCTGCATGGAAATCGATCCCAACATTTTCCATTAATGCTTCTTCTGCTGGTATTCATGTAAATATGTAGTGGCTGTCAGAGATATACCCAATCTGTAATGGAATGCATGCACTGTTAGAAGCAAACTGTATCTGATACTATGAACAGAACTATTATTATTCTTCTTTATTAGATCATAGTCCCTTGGCTTTGTAGTTTTTATTTGTATCCTTCTTGATGATATTCCTTGGATTTGGAGTGTTCAGCTATTGGAATAAGATAAGTTAATGCATGTATAGTGGATGTTTGAATTAGACAAAATCCTCACAGCATTTGCCTGCCTTATTTTGCTCATTCAAAAAAAATTGAGTTATTAGAGATATTTGTAAATATGTTAAAATTATTTTGCTCATTCAAAAAAAATTGAGTTATTAGAGATATTTGTAAATATGTTAAAATTTCAATCAAAAGAGGCTGTGTTTGAATGAAAGAGGTTAGAAGAAACAGGTATAAGTACAGAGGCTCCTGATTTTTTAAATAATTGGAAACTGTGGTAAATGGCTTTCGTTGCTGGGTTAGTCATAATGAGTTAGTCACAGGGAAATACAGAATTTGCTGCTTCTTCCTGGTGTGAGTTACCAAGATGTTTTCCTTTCCTTAATTGTACATTTGCATTAATTAATTAGAATGTAAAGTATAATCCTCTTCACCATAATTTTTTTAATGGTTCTTTAATGATTTTGATAAACTTATTTATCACTAAACCAAACAAATAATGCATATCTATTACAAGTAATCACAAGGTTTCCGAACATATAGCCACTTTAAACAATTTACCAACTTCTGCCTTTGTAAAACATCTTACATTGAGATGAAGATATACTTATTAGGAGTATCTATTTATCGTTATCAATGAAGCCGGTTGCATTAATATTTCTGATAAGAGTAACAATAGGCTCTTTGGAAAAGAAAAAAAAAAAACTTTGAATGAGATCACAATGAGAATCTCTAATTTAGTTAGAATATTTAGAAGGAACTAATCAAATGAGACCATTAACAAAGAACACTAAGACATCTATGTCTCTTACTCATTGAGAATCTCTAATTAAAAGTCTAAGAACACCACTTATAAGTCGAAGAACATCTCATTATTAATTTAAAAGAATTTTTTGGGAACTAATTAAATGAGACCATTAACATCTCATTCTCATTGAACGAATGGTCAACCACCTAGAATTCGTCTGCGATCCTAGGATGTGGCTAATCCCTGTGGGCTCTAGTAATATTGTCCTCGTCTGCCCAGAAACCCATGGGTGGGTTTTTTTCTCTCCTAAACCATATCTCACGTAGCATCAGTCTGTTGGGTGGCCTCCGACCTCCCCTACAAGCCCCCAACTTCCAATCATGAGGTTTGGTAACAAGACCAAAGCAGTGAAGATGGGATGGCCAAAGGAGACAGACCTCCTGGTCAACACACAAGGCATACCCAGACATTCAAGTGAAAAACCAGGGCCTACACAGAAGCTATGTGGACATAAGAGGCTTACTATACTCGGTTCTCTGCTGGCACCAAAGGAAAAATGGAAAACATGAAAAGAATTATCAACAACAAAGGCCAGAAGCTCTTTAAAGACTAAATGAATGGTGAGTTTGATGGTTGGATTTTAGAACCTGGTTATTCTAGAGCTCGTGACACCAAAACCTTCAAAAGTTAATAGAGTTATAGTAGGTCAATAAGGTCTTTATAGTTGAATAAGGAAGCCAATATCAGGATATTTTGCATAAGCTACATATAATGGATACGAAATTTGACATCCCTTGCAATGAATTCTTCAATCTTAAATTCACTATTCACAGTTACTCAGATAATCATGATGATAATGATAACACTCTGAACTTTGAAGGAACTCCAAATCTTATTCAATCTTATTCTGCTGATTGAACACAAAGACACCCAAATGGACCAGCACCTAGACACAGTTCAGGGACATGAAGTTTAGCACCTAGACACGGTTCAGGGACATGAAGTTTAGGGGTAGTTCATTTTGCTTTTATAAGTCAGTTGTTTTATGTTATGTAGTATTCTCTTTGGTTCTTAGAAACATAGAATAATATAGGTTTATTATTGATTTTATGTTATACTTTCAGACATATGTCATAGTACAAACAACAGTGTTGTGGACTTACAATGCATCTGGTTTCCTGGTGGCTTGCCACCAGGAGCAAGATTAACAGTGTTGTTGATTTACAATGCATCTGGTTTCAGCCACCAGGAGCAAGATTTACAGCATTGTTGACTTACAATGCATCTGGTTTCCTGGTGGCAAGCCAGGAGCAAGATTAACAGTGTTGTTGACTTACAGTGCATCTGGTTTCCTGGTGGCAAGCCAGGAGCAAGATTAACAGTGTTGTTGTCTTACAATGCATCTGGTTTCCTGGTGGCAAGTCATGAGCAAGATTAACAGTGTTGTTGTCTTACAATGCATCTGGTTTCCTGGTGGCAAGCCAGGAGCAAGATTAACAATGTTGTTGTCTTACAATGCATGGTTACCTGGTGGCAAGCCAGGAGCAAGATTAATGCATCTGGTTTCCTGGTGGCAAGCCATGAGCAGCAAGATTGCATCTGGTTTCCTGGTGGCAAGTCAGGAGCAAGATTAATGCATCTGGTTTCCTGGTGGCAAGCCATGAACAGCAAGATTAACAGTGTTGTTGACTTACAATGCATCTGGTTTCCTGGTGGCAAGCCAGGAGCAAGATTAACAATGTTGTTATCTTTGTTGTGTTACAATGCATCTGGTTTCCTCAAGACCAAGATTGATTGTAACTTTTTTCTGTGTCATATTAATATAAGAAGTAGCGAGATTACAAAATATAATATGAGAAGTATCTAGATTACAAAAAATAATCTGAGAATATTGGGAAATAATTAAATAAATGATAATCTTATTATTTAAAAATATTATTATAAAAGGTAGCCAGATTAAAAAAATAATATGAGAATACTGGGAAATAACTAAATAAATGATAATCTTTATCATTTAAAAATAATATTTAAAAATAACTAAATGAGAATCTTATTATTTAGAAACGAACTTTTTGGAGATTGAATTTGTTCGTCTAATAACATTATGGAGGAAAGAACTTTTGGAAATTAGTTTGAATGAATTTACATTAAAAAATTAAGAACACAATCATGAATCATTAAATGATAATATTTTTTGGAAGTGATTTAGACTTTGAAAACTAAATGAAAATACTTAATGTCGAAAACTAATATTATTTGGAAAACATAATTAAGAAATGAGTTCGATGTTTACTATGACTTGCAAGTTTGCAAGATTATTTTCTTTATTCTATTATCCAAGTTCATTTTTTTCAAACATAAAATATATCAAAATTTAGAGTTGTTGTTTCCCATTTTTTCCAAATATAAAAAATACCAAAATGTAGAGTTATTTATCAAAATATAAAATTGTTTTAAGGTTTTGGTAACTTAGTTTTACATATTAATCTGAAAAATACTGAAGTATGAAAAATACCAAAGTATAGAGTTTTTTTAAATTTTAGTAAAATAATTTATTTTGTTATCTTTTATTTTTCAAACATAAGAATATCAAAATATAGAATTATTTTATATCAAAATATAAAATTGTTTTAAGGTTTTGGTAACTTAGTTTTATATATTACAAATTTCAAATTTCAAACTGTATTTTAACATTATAAGTTAAGTTTTAGTCAAATAATTTATTTTGTTTTCTTATTTTTCAAATATAAAAATATAAAAATATAGAATTGAGTATTTTTAAATTTTAATAAAGCAATTTATTTTGTTATCTTTTATTTTTCAAATATAAGAATATTAAAATATAGAATTGTTTTATATCAAAATATAAAATTGTTTTAAAGTTTTGGTAGCTTAGTTTTATATATTACAAATTTCAAACTGTATCTTAACATTATAAGTTAAGTTTTAGTCAAGTAATTTATTTTGTTTTCTTATTTTTCAAACATAAGAATATCAAAATATAGAATTGTTTTATATCAAAATATAAAATTGTTTTAAAGTTTTGGTAAATTAGTTTTATATACTACAAATTTCAAACTGTATCTTAGCATTATAAGTTATTTTAAAACTTTGGTGATTTAATTTATTTTATTAAAAATTAAGTTATTTTAAAGTTTTGGTGAATGTAATTCACTGACTTGTTTCTTTCATAAGTTGGAAATAAAGTAATACAAGCATGATATAAGTAGGAAAATCAAAATTAACATAAAATGAACAAATGTATAGTTTTTAGTGTGGTCCACTATTAGGATATAAGTGTTTATTTTTATATAGTAGTTTACATGGTATGGTTGTAGCCAACAAGGAAGAACCTGGTTTGATCATATAAAATAAAGTATATTATATTGGTATGGTTATACTCAACAAGGAAGAACATAGGAAGAACCTAGTTTGATCATATAAAATAAGGTATATTATATTGTCTTACCTAAACTAGTTACAGCTTATAAGAATGGCCTTAACTTATTTAGGGCTAGCCAGGAAAAATAATAAAGATTTCCTTTGGTGTAGTTGCATCTAGTAAGGAGTTATTTGTCTAGCATAGGATCACAAGACTATCTATACCTTTTTGTCCTATTGGACTAGTTGGAGTCAACAAGGAACACCTTCTACCATCGCTTGAAAAGTATAACTAGTACATTTTTCCTTGACCTAGATAGTCAAGAAAACATTGTGTTCGAAATTAAGATAGAAAAGAAATTGAATGCATTATCCATTGACTAAATAAGGATGGAATTAAATTAGTTATGACCAGAAAAGTAGACTATCCATTGATTAAATAAGGAAGACATTGAACTAGATGAATCTAGAAAGATATACTATCCTTGGCTAAGAAATGTCTTGAACTAGTTAAAGTTAACATTGTAAATTATCCCTGAACTAAATAAGTTGATAATTTAACAATGTAAATTATCCCTTGACTAATAAGGAAGACCTCATAGTAGTTGGGTCCAGTATAATAAATTATCCCTTATTTAATAAGGAAAACCTAAATTAGTTGTGGTTAGTAAGTTAGATTTCCTCAGGGACTAAAAAAAGGAAAACTTAAACGGTAAACTACCCCTTTACTAAACAAGTAAACCTTAAACCAATTATGTCTAACGAGGTAGATTATTCCTTAACGAAGCAAGGAAGGCATTGATCTAGTTACGGATAATTGGGTAGATCGTTATATTTCTTTTAGTCTATTTGTAGCCAAAAATAAATACCTTGAATTAATTAAGTCTATCCATGTGTATTTACTTCATGTCATTGAATAATTAGGAAACAACCACGAATAAATTTCTTTAGTTGAGTCTATCAAAGTGGAATATTTTAATAACCTTAATTAGGAAACAACAAGGAATAACTTTATTTAGTTGAGTCTATTCAAGTGGAATATTTTAATAACCTTAATTGGTTGGGAGACCAAGGAATACCTTGAATTAGTTCATTTTATTGAAGTGTAAGACCTTGAGTTATTTCATGTTACTGAAATATATGAGTCTGATTGAGTTTGATTCCCTTTAGCAATTTGGAGCTAATGATAAATAATATAAACTAGTTTAGGTTAGATTAGTGGATTAACAACATATCATTTTTTGGTTGGTGTTAGTTCCTAAAGTTGCACTTGACTGTGAGAGGGCAAGCTAGGACATCATCAAGTTATTGCAATGGTATTTTATAAAGGTTTTGAATAAGATTTAGAAATAGTTGAATGTTGGTTCAAAGATACAATAAGGATATAAGGCTCAATGTACAAAGGCAAATAAACATATCACTAGCTTAGTAAATGTCAGACAATTTGACAAATCAGATGGAAGAAAATAAATGAAGAAAATAATATATATGAGTTTTCAGTCTGTCCACTCACACATAGAATTCTCATTCCCAAATATCATTAAGAAATAAGAACATGGTACTTGAAAAACAAATCTTAGTTATGAACAATTTACACAACAAAATCTTCACTGTATTACTCACAACAAAGATGTCATATGCTTAGCAATAGACAAAAATGCATCCAATTAAGAAAAAGAAAAGATAATACCATGAGAAGAAATTTTGAGCATGAAAATACCTTTTCCATTTAGTGCCAATATGAAAATATGTCTTTGCCTCACAAAGGAGTCTTTACAAAAAATAACCCTTGATTCCCCAACTGATCGACCTGCCTTCAGTCCTTTCAATGTCTTTTTAAAACACAAAAATTATTCCTGAAGATCCTATTTTTCATAATACAGTTTAAGATAGGATAATATCAGCTGACTATTTCCTAGTATAGAAATGTTCATACGAACACTTCTAATGCCTATAATGTAGTCTTCCTTAACAACTAATCTGAATATAAACTAGATGATAGTTTGATGAATCTTTACAAATCCCACAAAAAGAGGAATAAACTGCTACTGAGCTAGTTCACCCGAGATACAAAAAAGTTCTATTTGAACGAAATATTGTTAACCAAAATGCTCAACCTTTATTTGTCAACACCACATTATGCCAATACAGTCTTATGCTTGCCTCTCTTACCTCCTTTAGCAGGGGCTTTTGATCTTTCCTCTTCCTTTTGAGTTCTTGTATCTTTTCCCATTGTTTTGCATTTCATTGCTATACAAAGGACTTTTCTTTCTTCAACTTCCTAATAATACCCTGCAACTCTTTTACTCTGTCCTTCTCTTTTCTTGCTTCCACCCTGAACTCTAGATGTTCTTCTACTGGAGTAGGTAGGTTCAAATGTGACAACCCTAGTTGAATATATGCTTAGGGATTATTAAGTAAAAATTTATTAGGTAATTAATTTTTCTAACATGTTATTAACTAAACAAAGATTGGTATAATGATATTAATTAAATATTTATTAATTAATTAATTGTTATAATTTTGATTAATTAATTACCTATTACATTCAATGACATGGGTATTAAATTTAAGAGGGTTAATAAATTTAATTGTTTAATTAAAGGA
>JASDQU010736019.1:284278-299840 GCA_032191745.1 Picea mariana | reverse complement strand
TTCTCATGGCCATGACTCTCTAACCGTGAGGAATTATGTGACGTTCCACATACCACCGGAAATGACATGACAAACACTATCCATCTAGGATATTTTCCCTGACAAATTCAATTTCCTTCATCTCATTATTTCACAATTAATCATGGGTTCTCTTACTCCACAAAGCGTCTTCCCGTGAGGGCTTTCACCATAAGGGGACCACTTTGGGGTTCATCCATATTTACTTCTTATCAACCATGAAAAAACAATAATGAGTCATATTTACATCAAACAATATTGGGTCCATTACCCAAACCTTTGTGCTACATGGCTTTCTTCAAGGGTTGACATCAATGACAACCAACCCTAATAAAAAACAACACCAATGGGTGAAAAAGAACGCCGAACTAAGGAAGCAATTCAACGCGCAGAATGATAAGGAAATATTTAAGCAAGCCATGCACGAATTTCAGAAGGATGACAGGGCGTTGAATTCAACTGTGTAGCAAAGAAAGGAAGCATCAGAGTATGAGATTCCTCCATTATTAGATCATACCAAGGAAATGAAATCCATGGGACAAGTAAGTACAATCAAAGGCTTTTTGCAATCATGTGTAAAAGTATTGAACGATCCATCATCTGTCAAAATATTGCAAAACATATTAGAAATATGTAGTATAGATACAAAAGGAAAACTAGAACAAAAAACCGTCAATCACCTACATACAAGGAGAAGAACAAGTAGGGAGTTTAGACTGAATGCCAACATCAAAGATTTCAACATGGGAGATATCATACTAGATCTAGGATCTAAAGTGAATGTATTACCAAAGAAGACATGGCAATGTATGGGAGAGCCCACATTAGGATACTCACTTGTTCAACTAAAACTAGTAAATCAACACAGAGTCCCACCATTTGGTAGACTAAAAGGAGTGATAGTAGACCTGGATGGAGTGCGCACTAAAGGAGACTTTGACGAGATTGAAATAGTGGACGACACAACACCATATCCAACGTTGCTTGGTTTGGATTGGGCATTTGGAAACCATGCCATAATCAATTTAAAGACATGAAAAATGACATTTGATTCAGGCGAATACAGGGTCATTGCGCCATTAGACCCATTAGAAGGGGAAAGGTTTGTAGAACCCACTTGCTTAGACTTAGAGGAAATCATTTGGTTATACAGAACAACTTCACATGATGAGGATTACATAAACCCCACTGCAGATGGGATACTCAGTTGGCAGAGCATTACTTCATGTGTGACAGTCTCAGATACCGGTTTAGAGAATTGGCAAAAAAGGCTACACGAAGTTTCCAGGAGAAAATGTGCACGGATAGACCGTGCAGTAATATGGGTAGGCACGGAGATAAGGGAACCACTCAATTTCCACAGAATAAACGATCTAGAAGTATTCTTGGCACAGTATGAAGATGAAGTTTTAGAAAATCAGAGACTCTTAGCACTTGATATCGCACTCAAGGCCACACCTGCAAGATGGTGGGGTGCACACAAGGAGACAATAACATATTGGTACCAATGTAAGCGGTTACTGCACATAAGGTTCGACGTAGAACAAAAAAAAAAACAAGCAGCAGAAGTATGATGGATAGGGGTCACCAGCGAAACACTTGGAGAAGTGCAGAACGTTGTGGAAAATGACACCCCCAGAGGAATGGCCTCATCACTTCATACACACTCTAGAGGGCATACCAACGGATTGGTATACAGACTAGGAACTGTGCAAAGGAACTGCGACCTGGATGATATTACAACATAATTTTACAGTCACTTTCTCATTCGAGCATGAGAAACCCAACATAGATGAAACTCTTAAACAGATAAGAGGGATGGTATTCATCAAGGAACCATAAATTGAACTCATAACAGAAGAACAAGAGCGAAACAAACAGACAGTCAAAGAATTGTTGTCATGTTACCATGTGCAGGAGGAAGCACCAGATGAAGACGATCTGGGTGATATTCAGATCAAGGAAGCGGAAGGTGAAAGAGAAGTGGAGGGTCCACCTATAGTATCAGAAGTCATTACTGCGTCGATCAAGGTGAAGAAAGTCAACATTGGGACAATTGAGAATCCCAAAATGGCCAACATTGGAGATTACTAGGATGAGCAAACAATAGAAGTCATAAAAGAGTTACTGCACGAATACAACGACCTGTTTCCCACAACATTTGCATAGATGAAGGGTATAGCAGGAAAACTAGGAGAAATGAAGATACTACTCAGAGCTGAAGCGAGACTGATCAGACATCGACCATATAGATTGAACCCGATATATAAGAAGAAAGTCAAAGCTGAGATCGATAGGATTCTTGAAGCTGGAATCATAGAACCAGTGGAAGAATCAGAATGGATAATCCCAAAGGTATTTCAAAAGAAAAAAACAAGGAGGGATAAGGATATGTGTCGACTTGAGGAAGTTGAATGATGCATGCCTACACGATCCGTTCCCTACACATTTCACGGATGAAGTGTTGGAGAATGTAGGAGGAAACGAAGTTTACTCATTCACTGATGGATTCTCAGGCTACCACCGGATCAAGATAGCCTAGGAAGACAGATACAAGACCACGTTTGCTACAAAATGGGGATCCTACCAGTACATAGTCATGCCATTTAGACTGAAGAATGCACCAACAATATTTTTTAGAGTATTCATCGCCGCTTTTAAGGAATTCATCCACCAATTTCTAGAGGTACACTTGGACGATTGGACCGTCTATAGTTTGTTGAAATACCACATAGAGGTCTTACAAATGATGTTAGAATGATGCAGGTAGTGCGAGATATCATTAAACATAAAAAAATGTATATTCGGAACATCGTTTGGGATACTATTGGGCCATATAGTATGCAAACAAGGCTTATTATTAGATCCTACAAAGATTGCAGTAATTGTTAACTTGCCACCACCAAAAACATTTCGTCAACTAAGAGGGACATTGGGACACACAATATACTACATAAATTTTATCAAAGGATATGCGTAGATTACCGTGCCAATGGAAAAATTGTTAAGAAAAGATACAAAGTTTCAGTGGAACGACGAATGTCAACACGGTCTGGATACGTTGAAAGAAAATATGGTCACCGCACCAATAATAGTATTTCTAGACTGGTAAAAGACATTCCACGTACATGTAGATGCATCAGCCATAGCACTTGGAGCTATCTTGTCATAGCCAGGAGCGGGAGACTTGGATCACCTTATAGAATTTGCGAGAAGAAAGTTATTAGAATCATAACAGAACTATAACACCACAAAGAGGGAAGGCCTAGATATGGTCTACGCACTACAGAAGTTCAAAGATTACTTATTGGGAAAACACTTTAAGATGTTCACAGATCACTCAGCCCTTAAATACCTAGTCAACAAGCCAGTTTTGGGGGGGAGAATCTGTCAATGGTTACTATTGTTTCAAGAATTTGATGAAGTAATAGTCAAGCCAGGAAAATTGAATGTAGGACCTAACCACCTATCTAGGATTACAAACGAAGAAGAACCTATGAATTTAGAGGACAACTTCCCAGACACACAACTATTTTCAGTCCAAATCATTGATGAATACTTAGCAGATATCATTCAGTACTTGAGCACAGGTATTGCGCTGCTAGAATATAACACCGCACAGAAGAAAAACCTAGTAGTCCGATCTGCAAACTATCAACTGATCGCAAGACACTTAAACAAAATGGGTGCAGATAGCATCTTGCGAAGATATGTGTTAGAACATGAAAGACCTTGAGTTTTAATAGAAACCCATGAGGGAATAATAGGAGGACATTACGCAGGAAAATCTATCGCGCAGAAGGTATTGCACGCGAGACTATGGTGGCCGACCATTCAGAGAGACTTGAAGGAGTATTGCTAGAGATGCGATGTCTGTCAAAGGGTTGGTGAACCCAATAGAAGGGACAAGATTCCATTACGACCATAGGTAACATTGCAGGCATTCGATAAATGGGCAATAGGCTTTGTGGGACCAATCAACCCACCAGCAAAAAGAATAGGAGCAAGGTACATTATCACTGTGACAGAATACCTGACAAGATGGGTGGAAGAAACACCAGTGAAGGATTGCAGCACAAAAACAACAACACACTTCCTATTTGAACAAGTAATCACTATATTTGGGTGCCCAATAGTTTTGATGAGTGACCAAGGCATGCACTTCATTACCAACACTATCAACGCTATGACTGAAGAATTTGAAGTCCATCATCAGAAGATCACACCATATCACCCACAGTAAAATGGCATAGTAGAAGCATTTAACAAAATCCTTGAGAATGCACTGACAAAGATTTGTAATGTCAAGATGGATGATTAGGACCTGTTATCACATAGGGTTGTCAAGATTCATATGGGTCTGTTGTGAATACCTAAGTCTGTATCCTTTCCCTGTCTTTCTCTCTTTCGCAAGCCGTGTCTTAAAGTTTTCCCTTTGACTGGTAAAGTCAGTTTTGTTCGCCCTTTTTTGTTTAAAAGACCTGGTTTTCCTTGATGTCTTACCTGAAAAAGTCTCGGCCCGAAGCCTTTCTTTTTTCCTCTCAAGATGGAAACCCATCTCCTTTTGTTTCAATCACTTGTCCTATTGTTTTCCCAAGCCCCTATCCAATCGTCCAAGTCTTTGTTTACACAGGCTGCAACTGTGGGCTCAAAGCGCGACACTCAGAGCATTCTGTTCTGGACTTGAATCAAGAAAAAAGGCAGGTTCAACATTCAACGGTGGGAATACCATGTGGAGTTCATATTAACGGCTCATGGGTGTTTATAATCTTAAAGTTGCACGAAGTATAGCACTGGAGCAAAAGGCTCGACGAGAGCATGAGTCATTGATCTTTAAAGGGACAGGTGGAAGTTGGTCCAAGTGTTCGGGGAAATAAGCTTCAGAAGTTTTGAAGTTTCGAAGTCTGTGGAATTCTCGAATATCTGAAGCCCAAACTCCTGAAATAATCTGAGCCATCAAAAGTTGAGAACGCATGGAGGCAGATCCCTCGCTTCGGAGTTCGGCGCTCCGGAGAATTGTGGGAGTTAAACATTGCAAACTACCGAAGTGGCCAAAGTCCCGAAGTGCCCGAAGTCCCAAAGGCCCGAAGTGAATCTGAGTCATTGATCAACAAGAGCCACGTGTCAATAGATCGACAGATCAGGGTAAAAGTGCATGGATGAATAAGCGATATTTGAGCTTTGGTTTTCCCGGAGCCCGAAGACCCAAAGTGGATCTTGGGCGTCCAAATCCAGAATGCCATGCGTCATCAGAGCTGTCACTCTGGGAGTTTTACTTCAGGAGTTTTAAAATGAGAAAAGTGTCGAAGTCCTGAAGACTCTGAAGTCCCGAAGCCCGAAATCAGCAGGAGTCATCCGATTCAGAGGGACGCGTGGCACCAGATTCGAGAATTCACGGTTTCGAAATCAGAGGTTTTAGAATGGAGCATGACGTAAGTTTTCGAAGGATGAAATCTCGAAGCGCCTTTGGATATGAGTGCCAAGTTATGGCCCGAGGTCACACACAGGATGGAGCGATGGAGATGAGCTGTGCCAAAGGAAGAAAGTGCCTGTATTGGTCACATAATATCTGCATGGCCTCGAGGCACCGAGATTGACTCAAAGAAGTCATGGGCACTGCTTGGAACATTCATGGGTGTCAGGCCTTGTCCCGATCCCGATGAAGGTAGTTAATGGAAATGGGGGCAGAAGTTGAGACCTCATCTCACCCCATAAATGGAAAGCATACTGAGAATGGTCTTGGGGGGAGATTGTCAATCCGAAGTTTCCCAAGGGACGGATTTTCCTGCAAAGCACATAACTAAGATGGGCTCATATCTGACGTAAGAAGGCCTGCATAGGCTGATAGAGTAGGCGTCGAATAGAAAATTTGAATGCAGGTGTCCGATCACATTCCTGATGGTTGCAACATTTTTAGTATATATAGGAATTTTTGATATTTTGTTAAGGTGGAATGGTTGATCTAGGCTCCCTGCTATTGTAATATTTTGATGAAGAACACTAGTTCTATGGTTATGTCTTGATTTGAGACTTATTGATTCATCTAATTCAAATTTATTACTCCATCTTATTTGCCTCTAAGAATGAGAGAGTTCATGATTGAATGATTCACATGGATTGTTGTGACTGTATTATGATGAATGTTTGATTATACTGTTGTTATGATTTCTTTCAGTTTCCTTCAAATTTGAATCCAAGAGGATCTTGTGTTTAAGTTTTTCTTCCTTAGGCTGTTGGAAGGCATGATGTTCATGGCATACCTCTACACTTTTCTCACCAAAGTCTTCCTCCTACTCACCTTTACTCCAACTTACTAACTGAAGTTGATCCAAGAACTCAATTGCTTGCGCATACCAGTCCAGATTTCTGAGTTAGAACGTTATTTTCATTGAGTTTTCTCTATTTGTCCTCTTAAAACTCATTTAAATTTACTGTATAAACTGATGGGTAATGGCCTTACCTTCTATGCAATCTGAGGGTGACTTCTAGTGATAACATTTCTTGGCACCATTGTCGGGGAACAAATTGAAGACATTTCCCTGGGATAGAACGATAAAGAGCTTTTGATTCTGAAGGTGCATTAGATATCGGAACCATTGAAGATTGCATTTTTCACCTGGCAACTCCACAATCAAAGACTCCACTAGGGAGGATCCTGTTGACAGAAAAATGACCATATCGAAGGGGAAGACCAGGTATCCGTTTATGAGATTTCTTCATGAAATATTGTTTTTCTTTATCAACTCATTTCTCTCTTTCCCTTTATATATAAAAAGGATTATCCTCTGCTTTTTATATTCAGATGATAATAAGCCTTCCTTTATTTATCCATCCTTGGAAGAAGAAAACATGCCCTCTTCTTGTGTTTTAGATGTTGATCTTGTGTCTTCTCCTCAGCCTATTCATAAAAGGGAGATTTGTATTGGATTTCCTCGTGAAATTGATCACCCTTGTAGCCTTGAGGGGGTTGAAAATGATTCAAAGACTTCTCAGATCTCATTGCCTTCCATTATTACTGTCGAGCTTGTCCATCTTCATGTTAAACCTCATATTCATCCCACCAGTTTTCAAGCTAATATTAGAGACAATATGTTTAAACCTTTAAGGCTGCCACTTGACCTTCATCCTTATCCTCTTTATTCCTTTGAGTATCTTCCTTGGTTTTCTAGGGAGGATCATGTTACAACTGAGAGGCACTTGGAGGCCTTTGAGAACTTTGTTGATCAGTTTGAGATTGTTCATGAGGATGTTACCATGAGGTTTTTCTCACATTCTTTGTCTGGAGATGTTGTTGTGTGGTTTAAATGTTTGGGAGTCGGTTCTATTGGTTCTTGGATCGAGCTATGCAAATCATTTTTAAAGTGTTTGGGTGAGAACAAGTCCCTTGATCAGTACTGGTTTGATTTTAATGACTTCAGGAGAGGGGAAGAGGAAGCCTTGGTTGTCTTCAACAAGAGGTTTTACATTGTTTATCATAGTATGCCTGTGGAGATCAGACCCACAGAGATTGTTGCCAAGGTGTACTATGTCATGGCTCAGCATCCATAGCTTGTCCTTCTCCTAAGAGAAAGGAAATATTCATCCTTAAGACACATGTTTGAATATGCTGAAGAATTCGAAGAGAACATCAGGGCTAGAAGGGGGGTTCATATGCAAGCATGTCCTGAAGAATTGCATGTGCATAAGCAAGAAGACTGTCAGTATGTTTTAGATTCTGAGCAAGAAGACAATGAGTATAATTTAGATCTGGAACAACAACGAGGAAGTGGGTGTGATTCACATTTGGAATTAGATCCTTCAATAGTTGCATATTTTTCTATGGGCAGGAATGCATATCAATCTTATGATCATCTTTCAGAACATTTTGAGCATGAAGTAGTAGTTGATTGCATAGATAACTATATTTTATTGGTTGATCATAGTTGTGATGATTTAAATCTTGTTGTACCATTATTTTATGTTCATTCTTATGAAGGAGAGACTACAATTGTTGGTGATCAAGAGTTGGTTTCGAAAGAACAACGAGGTCATTTATTTGCAAGCAGAGAGCCATTTACAGAGGAGCAGCCTGGTCCTCTAAAGAAGCCAGATTTCTGTCATGTTATTCATGATCCTGTGGCCATAGACATGGAGTCGTATGTTTCAGATTTTTTGAAATTTTCAAATGGAATTATTTCACTGATACTCACAGGTGAGTATGGTTTCATGAAAGATTTCCAAGACCAAACTATAGAGCCTTGTCCTTTATTCATTAAGGAAAATCATTGGGTGGAAATAAACCATCCTGGACCTGCAGAAGACAGAGAGCAACATGTAAAGGAGGAGCTAAGTGGGCAGTTTATCTCCTCTCCAGGACCTGTAAACGAGAAAATATCACCTGGGATCATCCGACCCATCTCATCTCTCTACCCACCTGAGAACATCGAACAACGGGTGAACCACAATGAAGGACAAGAGTTAATTTCTTACCAGTTGAGCTTTCCTGATTACAAATTTTGTGACCCTGTGGGGTTATATATGGAGGCGTGTTTTCCAAAAGCATTGAAGCTTGCAGAATTATTCATCTTATCATCAAGTGGGGGTATGGTCAGTGTTCCAATCCATGTTCTTGTTCTGTTTTCATTTCTCCCTATATTTTTATGGATCATCTGCAGTGAAATGAAGAAGCGTTATATTACCAGACAATCTGGGTGGCTATGGTGGAAGTTCGCTTTCAAATAGCGCGTTGTAAAAGTCAGTTAACCTAGGATTGTACATAAATAAGCTCCTTCTGGAACCCATGTGTTTGTTTTCATTTTATTATAGTAGTGTACATATCTCCCTGTTTTCTTCAGTGAAAGTTTTGAGATAGACTACATAGCCCAACAGTTAAGGCACTAGAACTGCGCATTCTTGGCAGCTTGCAGGGAGAATGCCATCCCTTGTGGAGCCAAATGTTATCACATAGGGTTGAAAATATTCGTACGGGTCTGTTGTGAATACCTAAGTCTGTATCCTTTCCTTGTATTTCTCTCTTTCGCGGGCTGTGTCTTAAAGTTTTCCCTTCAACTGGTAAAGTCGGTTTTGTTCGCCCCTTTTTGTTTAAAAGACCTGGTTTTCCTTGATGTCTTACCTGAAAAAGTCTCGGCCCGATGCCTTTATGTTTTCCTCTAAAGATGAACACCCATCTCCTTTTGTTTCAATCACTCGTCCTGTTGTTTTCCCAAGCCCCTATCCATTCGTCCAAGTCTTTGTTTACACAGGCCACAGCCGCGGGCTCAAAGCACAACACTTAGAGTAGTCTGTTCTGGACCTGAATCAAGAAAAAAGGCAGGTTAAGATTTCCACGACAGGAATTCCATGTGGAGTTCATATTAGCGGCTCACGGGCGTTCGGAATCTTAAAGTTACGCGAAGTATAGTGACAGAGAAAAAGGCCCGAAGAGAGCATGAGTCATTGATCTTTAAAGGGGTAGGTGGTAGTTGATCCAAGTGTTTGGGGAAAAAAGCTTCAGGAGTTTTGAAGTGAGAAGTGTGTGGAATTCCCAAAATAATCTGAGCCATCAAAAGCTGAGGACACATGGAGGAAGATCCCTCACTTCGGATTTTGGCACTCCGGAGAATTGTGGGAGCTAAACATTGCAAAGTGTCGATGTGGCCAAAGTCTCAAAGTGCTCGAAGTCCCTAATTGAATCTGATTCATTGATTAGCAAGAGACACGTGTTAATAGATCGACAGCTTTGGGTAAAAGCACATGGAAGAGTAAGAAAGATTTTAGCTTTGGTTTTCCCGGAGCCCAGAGACCCAAAGTGGATCTCGATTGTCCAAATATAGAATACCATGTGTCATAAGAGATTTCACTCCGGAATTTTTACTTTGGGAATTTTAAAATGAGAAAAGCATCGAAGTCCTGAAGACCCGAAGGTCTGAAGTCCCGAAGCCCGAAATCAACAGGAGTCGTCTGATTTAGAGGGACGCGTGGCACCAAATATGAGAATTCATGGTTTCACGGATCAAATATTTTAGCATGGAGCACGACGTAAGTTTGTGAAGGATGAAATCCTGAAGCGCCGTTGGATATGAGCGCCAAGTTATGGCCCGAGGTTGCATGCAGGATTGAGTGATGGAGAGGATTTGCGCCAAAGGCCGAAAGAGCTTGTATTGGTCACAAAAGAAGGGGTTCGATCACATTCCTGGTGGTTGCAACATTTTTAGTATATATAGGTAGTTTTTATATTTTGTTAAGGTGGAATGGTTGAGCTAGGCTCCCTGCTATTGTAATATTTTGATGAAGACCACTGGTTCTTTGGTTATGTCTTGATTTGAGACTTCTTGATTGATCTAAGTCAACTTTATTACTCCATCTTATTTGCCTCTGATACTCAAAGAGATCGTGATTGACTGATTCACATGGATTTTTGTGACTGTATTATGATGAATGTTTAATTAAATGTTGTTATGATTTCTTTCAGTTTCCTTGAAATTTGAATCCAAGAGGATCTTGTGTTTAAGTTTTTATTTCTTAGGCTAATGGAAGGCCTGATGTTCACGACAGACCTCTACACTTTTCTCACCAAAGTCTTCCTCCTACTCACCTTTACTCCAATTTACTGACTGAAGTTGATCCAAGACCTCAATTCCTTGCGCATACCAGTCCATATTTCTGAGTTAGAACATTATTTTCATTGAGTCTTCTCCATTTGGCATCTTAAAACTCATTTACATTTACTGTATAAACTGATGGGTATTGGGCTTACCTTCTATGAAATCTGAGGGTGACTTCTAGTGCTAACAGGACCTAAAAATACCAGCAATATTGTGGGCCTACAGGACTACGTGTAATAAGTTGATAGGGCACACACCATTTAAATTGGTATATGGCCAAGAAGCAGTGGTGCCATTAGAATTTCTGATACCCAATTTGCGCATAGCAGCAATTACACACATGACGGAACGAGGCACAGTATAGGAGAGACTAAATCAGATGATGACCATGGAGGAAGATCGAATCCTAGAAGTTAAGAAAGCAAGGGACAAAACTTGGCATGATAGACACATCAAGAATAAAAATTTCAAGGAAGGAGATTTAGTGTTGATGTATGACAACAAATCCATCCACCACCCAGGAAAACTCAGAATGCACTGGTTAGGACCGTACAAAGCAAAAACTGTCACAGATAGGGGGAGTTGTACTGTTGAAATACTTAGCACGCACAAAACTCAGAGGGATTATCAATGGGATCCGACTGAAGCCATACAAGGATAGTTGACCATCCACAACTTGAAAAGTCACCACATAGTAAATAAAAAAAAAAAAAAAACACAGGATATTAAACAGTACCAACAGAGGTAGAGTGCGTCGAAAGGAAAAGAAGCACACACACTTAGGAATACAAACTTGTCTAGGACAAGACCAACGACCAGGTCAAAATGGAAACAAGTGGGAAAAGTAACGACGACAAAAGCAGTACGAAACGACGAAGGCATGTAGAATTGAATATCGAAAAGGACCGACGGGACGCTGCATTAATCGTGCCAACTAGAGACGACAAGGGAGAGTAATGGAAAGTACGACAGAATCATAGGTTCATTTAATTTATCATAAAGGTAGCGTCTTCGCCAAGCTTCATACGATGCCCATACAACACAAGGATGCGGGAGTAAAGAGCCTATTGCGAAAATAGAAGAGACAGAGAGTGAGAGAGCATACGAAGCACAGAGAAAAGTTCACATACATTGCAGAAGCTACAGAGCTCGGTGAATGATCGAAATTCACCACCATGGCACCACCAAAGCAAGCAAAACCATGCCAGACACTCTAGATTTAGAACTAGGGAATAGGTACAATCGCAGGAAAGTGAACAACAGTCACCAGAGATTGTCAATATTGACGAAATCCCCTGAGCAGATACAACACCGATGAACCCCACACCCATGATAGAATAAACCCAACAACCAACATCTGAGGGCACGAATGTGGATATGCCAACAGAAGAACAGGAGAAACAAAACCAGGGCACAGGAACCGAGAAGGAGGCACAACCAAAGAACCTGGAAGGAGCTCCAAGAGTCAATGGGATGGCTACAAATCAGGAAATAGCAGTCGAGCCAGATGAATATCAAACAATAGTGTCAAACCACCAACAGGAAGGAATAGTGGAAGATGTCATGGGATAGCCAAAATGGTATGCCGAAGTTTGACCTATGGAGGCTGGAACCTAGAGCTAGCCACTACCAAAGAAGGACAAGTAGCAGGTACCTAGGTCACCACGCAAGCAACCCGTCGCAGCCATTGTTTTGTCGTGTATACTAGATGGGGTACGGATGAAATCAGACTTGTTGGGTCATGTAGAGAAGATAAAATACTCGAACCATGATGTAACAAACACATACAAGTTCCTAGAGTTTGCAAAGAGAGTCTACCTATAGACTGTGGGTTTGGATACATTTGGGGAACCAATTAATCAACCACTCCAATGCGCAACAGGATTGGAAAAAATAGGGATTTTAGGTCTACTAGAGCTACCACATGTTGGCATGGGACAGTACGCAAACAATTGCATAAAACAATTGATGGAGGTCACACATGGGGGGGATATATGGTTGGAAAATATCATCTCGATAGACATAGATCTCATTGCGCACATTACAGGGTTTCTATCCCGGGGCATGGATCCCATGCAATTTCTTGATGACAAAACAAAGGAGAAAGCACTCGCGGAAGAGATGAAGAAGAAATTTGTCACTGATAGGGGGACGCATGGAATCATCATCAAAAGGCCATGATTTTTGCGCCCATTTGTGTCGCAGCATCATTGATCCTTTTGATGATGATTCCANATAGGGGGACGCATGGAATCATCATCAAAAGGATCAATGATGCTGCGACACAAATGGGCGCAAAAATCATGGCCTTCAAGCTGCTAAGAAAATGTCACAAGGAGAAAGTCTCGACTGGGGTTGTCGCAGTTGCAGCTTAGTGTATCGAGGGCACCACATTCAGTTGAGCCCCTTATCTTTTGAATCTATTTCTGGATGACTGCAAGGATGCGCAGGACCTCAGAACAGAATTTCATTATTCATGGCTACTCATGCCGATAACCATCATGGGATCGAAGGAACCAAATTACACATTTTTCTCCACTAGACCCAAGCCGACTCATGGAGCGAGATATTTATCACTTGGCGTCGTGTCAAACGCCAAGCACAAGAATGTGAATGCAGTTGTATTCGAAGGATACCTTCGTGACCTACAAGAGACCATCGCCAATCTATGGAGAATAATTCCACAGGATGGTGCGCACTATCGGGACATCGCTAACTTCAAGGCCACTCGACATGCGATGTAGATACAGGTGTGAAAGAACCCCAATAAATAGTGGCTACAATCACGCTACTGCATCACAAAGGGCGACATCGATATGGTTATCAAAGATTGGGAGGATGAATGGAAGATCCCAGTCCTCACCTAATACATACCTGCAGGGACAACAGAAGAGTAGATAGGGTAGGAAGAAACATAGACTCAGGAAGTCCCAGTGCCCAAGAAACGAAGGACGGGCCAGACCAAAACAAAGAATACAAATGAAGGGACAACTAAGACAGGGACCCTGAAGGGGAAGAAGAATAATATGTAATTGGGACAAGAACAATAGGAAAAGGTCGAGGCAACATAGGGGACTACACCGAGTGCCAATCAACAAGAACCATGACTGACTAAGAAATGATCTACTCAGATGGGGGGTGCACGCAAGAGGATGAAGGTGCAAAGAAAACCTCCAGAATACATGATCACAGAGGATGATGTAGAAATGATAGCCCAAATGGTTCAGGATTTTATATCCCAAGACTTTGACAATGTTGTGCACCATAGGGACATAATTCAAGAGGAGATGAAAGACATGCGAAAGTTCCTCAAGAATATCGGGGAAGCGTAGAAAGCAGGCAACAACATAGGAATAGGTTCATCAACATCACAGACAAGAGAAGAACCTGAAGCAAGTGAGCGAGATGCAATCCACACACTACCACAACCGATTGAAACATTCCACATTACACCCAGCATGCTACACATGGATAAGATCGTGGGGAATATACCCCTAAAGGACTTAGCTCAAATCCAATTGGTATTGCTGCGGATGCCATCCAAATCTCTACACAAATTACAGGTTAGCATTACCCACGAAGTACAGTCTTGTACATGCACAAACACAACCAAATTACAATAGGCAAAGGATAAATGGGATGCACTGGAATTGATATATGATCAGGCCAATATCAAGACCCAAGAGGAGAGGGAGTGCGCAAATGGATTGGAAGAAAAAGTGGTTGAAACTTATGAGAAGATCCCAAGGACCGTGTAAAGAGACAAACTCATAGCAGTAGAGAATATTGATCAGATTGCGCAGGAAATCAATTAATATCATAAGGATATCGAGAATCTCCATGAGCAACTCACACCTACCACTCCAGAAGAGGTAAGGGAGAAAAGGAAGCAAGAGATAACAGAACAACTACACGAGATAGAGAAACAGGTCATCACAACAACCGACTTGTTCGATAAAGCAGCACAACTCTGGATGAAGCTAGAAGAGGATCAACAAGTCCAACAGTGGGACAGGGAAGAAGAAAGGATAAGTGCATCTGTCCAGGACCTCAAGCAGAGGTAGAAGACAATGTCCATCACAGAGCACATTAAAGGGGCACAGGATATGAAGAAACTATAGGCAAAACTCACCACTGCGCAAACATAGAAAAAGGAGTGTCAGGATCAAATGGAACCACCGCAAGAGCGAGTAGCAGAAGTCATTGCACAGGTAAAGGAAGCCAATATATATATGGCACAGACCCAGACGAAGTGCGCAGGGTTGATGAGTGACGAGATTGTAGTTCAGATAGTAGACACACTCAAGGAGAGGACCGCGCAGGCTCAAACACAAGTAGCAGAGCTCAAGGATAAGTTCCAGATGATCACTAGGGAGATCGTCGAAGCGCACAAAGGTTAGGTGTATTAGGACGAGCCACATGTCAGTTTTGGGGACCTGTTGGAAGCAAGACAAAGCGAAAATAAACACGATTTTGGGAAAGAAGGCCTGCACGAGGAAAACGACAGCTGGAAGGAAGAGTAGCACGCACACATGCATGGAATACCTAACAATCTTAGGGTTAGGGTTTTGGAAATATATTGTAACGGCTAGCGAGCTAGGAAGGCATAAATATAGATACCTAGGTCACATAGAGGGATGGACCAAAGATAGATATAGAGATACGAAGAGATGAATGTGAGGATGCTATGTATTTTTGTATGACCCAATTTTGTAAGTTGTTGAGCTATAGAGGACTGAGGAGGGTAGATCTTGAGGGTTAGATCACAGGCTGAGGAGCTTGGTGTGATCTAGTTCGCCTCATAATAGATATTAACCCAAATGAGAAGATTTGTAAAGCACGCGATGTTTTATTTTCGGAACGACTATAATAAAAGAGCGAAGAGCCAGATCTTTGTGAACGTAGCCCAAGAGGGGGTGAACCATGGTAACACTTGTGTTATGTGATTGAATGCATGCGTT
>JASDQU010736019.1:256540-274976 GCA_032191745.1 Picea mariana | reverse complement strand
TTCCAACTCGCTTCTTCAACAACCCACGATCCTGAAAACCCGCCTCTTCAATAGTAGACGGGTCTAACATCCCACTTCTTTAGTCCAATTCTACCAAGAAAACGCTCCCAGGCTTGCCCAATCTAGGTATGACTGCATAGTACAAATTTTATGTACGAAGGATGGGAAAATCATCTAGGAGTAATGATGAAGGAATGATCTATATTTCCCAAATTTATTTGCATGTGCCTTAAGTGACACTTGGAACCCTAGGGATTAACTTTGTTCCCTACATGTAATTCGTTCCCCCTCTTTTGGTAACTTAGGATAATATCTTATCATAAGACTTAGGACATTTTAGAAATAATATTATATTGTTTCTTAGGCTTAATTCCTTTGATTTAGCCCCTTAACCTTAGATTCTTAGGCCCCCTTTCCACTTCTAGTGGATTTTACCCCCCATACTATTTTGTCTAGTTGGTCTGCAACGATGGTGTGATTTCCATTAATAGTATGGTTGATTACATGTTTCAGTAATAGGCCATTTGTCCTTTTAGCATCTAGGCTCTTCAGCCTAATAATCACATAGGAACTCTGCCCTATAGCATCATGGATCACCAACCTATAATCATATATTTAAAATTACACTGGATTAATTTGGGGGTATTACATTCCTCTCCCCCTTATTTATTGATGCAGACCCCTTCCTCTCCTAGGGTTCGCATGACCTCCCGGTCTAGGATCATTCAAATCAGGAGTCGAATCAGATTTTCAGGCCCTACTGAGCCCCCATTATCAAACAAAGGTCCTTAATTCCCCTGGTGTAGGTCCAATAATGAACCCGTGGGCTCTTAATAAGCCCCTTTTCCTTTGAAATCAATTTCGGGCCCCTAGCCCTTTTTACTCTGGTGGAAATTTCACATGACCTAAGTTGTGACCAGGCGCCAAGAAATGGGCCCTATTTCGGTGCTTCGGGCTTCGGTGATCTATATTCCTATTTTTCCCCTCAACTCCCCCAAACTCATAAAATTTGTGAACTATCGAAAATCAATAGGAAACAAGATCAACGACCCTCAACAGGAATCGAGATCGACGACTCATATTCTCCATGGGGATTCGACTTCGATGATTTTCTAACCACATCCAATACACCTAGCACTCACAAAGTGTCGATCGCTAAAAAGGGCAGATCTGGTTGCCTTGTTTCACCACCATATCAATGGCTCTATGGCCCTTTCACAATTCGAGCTTTGGCGATTTATTTTCCGCTCCAACACACAATACTTGCAAAGTGTCAAATGTCAAATGCTAAAATGGCTGATTGGATGGCTCTGGTGCTCCCCAAATCAATGGTTGTTATTCCACCTCTAGGCTTCAGTGATCTTCCCCTGACACTTTTTCCACAAGTCTCCTGTATCGTCGATTCGACGAATACGCCCAAGTAGCAAATCGACGGTCCTCGAGCCCCGACGGATGGATGACTTAGATATTTCCTTTTTGGGCTTCGAGAGTTTTGGGAATTCACATAACACAACCCCAACACATACAGAGTGTCGAACGCCGAAATGAAAATATGTCCTGAAAGCATTGCAACCTCTTGCTCATGTAACTTTTTCAGATACCATAAATCTTGAAGATGAAAACCCTGCCATAACAATTGGGCCACATATTGAAGATAGGTCTGATGCTTCTCCTCCTTTATACATATCCCTGAACATTCATGAAAAAATATTGCATAATTGTTTAACGTATTCGGAAGTTTCACATAATGTCATGGCAAAGGTGGTAATGGATGAGTTAGGTTTAGACATCACTAAGCCTTATCTAGAACTATATTTATTTGATTCTAGAAAGGTTAAACGTTTGGGAGTCATTAAAGACATGGTTGTCAATTTATCTCAGTTACCTATGAAAAATGTGGTGTTGGATGTGATTGTGGCTGATATACCTCCTAAATTTGAGATGCTATTGTCAATATCATGTCAGGATAATAAAGTAGGAGGTACACTACAAATGGACCTCAATTATTCTACTATACATGTGTTTGGTGCAGAGCATCGAAGACTGTATAGGGAAGTGAGTTTGTCTTACCTAGTAAGTGATCGTGAAAATCCTAAAAATCATCCTATATATGTTGTTGAAGATGAACTTGGTTCTTCCATTTTCCACATTGGTGACAAGATAAATGAAACATCAATCAGGGAAATCATAACTGTAGCTGAAGAAAATACAGAAAACTCAGTCTAGAAAATGTTCTTTGATGGGGCTTGTTCCAAAGAAGGCTATGGGGATGGGATTGTTTTTATTTCTCCTGACAAGGAATTCATTCCTCTGTGATACAAATTGGAATTTGATACAACCAACAATATCAGTGAATATGAAGCTCTTATGTTAGGATTGAAAGCTGCTAAAAATATGGGTATTGACAAAAAATTTATTTTTGGAGATTCTTAGCTTATCATCCATCAAATCAAAAATATTTATCAGAACAAACATCAAAGGTTAAAGAAGTGTAGAAATGAAGTGTGGGATTTTGTTGGTAATTCCTTTTTGGCCTTCAACATCACTTTTATACACAAAAACTTGAATCAACAGGCAGATTCTGTAGCAATGGAAGCTGGTAATTTCGTAACTCCCATATTTCCCAATTTAATATTTGAAATTGAAGTAAGACATAGACCTTCTATACTAGATAACATAAAAAAATTGGCAAGTATTTAAAGATGATTAGGAAATTGAAAGGTTTTTGGAGACCATTGATGAGTTTTCTACTATCTTAATAGACCACGATAATGAAAATGATGATGTGGGAGTTCATGCTGCTAATATTCTTCAAGACAATATTGTTGGTCATGAAATCATTGAATTAAAAACAAATCATTTTCCAAAGGGCCAGGTTCCCCTTGAGATATTATTTGACCATAATGATGTTTCAAAAAAGTTTATTATTCAAATAGAGGAGGTTGAAGTGGTAGATTGTGATATCAGTCCAGACTCAAATCCTAGAATGGTGAAATTATCCAAGAAATTGCCAGAAAAACAAAGAGACAGGTATGTCAATTTGATGAAACAATTTTCAGATGTCTTTTCTTGGTCTTATGAAGACCTTAAGGTTTTTGATGTAGAGATTATGCAGCATAATATTCCTTTAAAGCCTGAATCCAAACCTTGTAAGTAGAATTCTAGTCAATTCAATCCATTGTTGCTACCTATAATTGAAAAAGAACTGAAAAGGTTGTTGAATGCTAAAATTATAGTACCATTGAGATACTCATAATGGGTATCAAATTTAGTAACTGTTAGGAAAAAGAATGGATAAATAAGGCTTTGTGTAGACTTCATAAATCTGAATAGGTGTTCTCTAAAGGACAATTATCCATTACCTAAAATGGATCATATTCTACAAAGAGTGGTAAGGGCCAAAATAATATCCATGCTTGATGGATATTCAGGATATAATCAGATATCAATTATGGAAGAAGATAAGAAGAAGACAACTTTTACTACTCCCTAGGGCACTTTCATGTATGAAAAAATGCCTTTTGGACTCATGAATGTAGGAGTAACATTTTAGAGAGATATGGTTATTGCATTCATTGGTGAGAAAGACAAATTTATGGTTATTTATCTTGATGATATTACTGTGTTCTCAACCTCTAATGATGAACACTTGCAACATCTGAAACAAACATTTGAAAAATGCAGGAGGTATGGTATATCATTAAACCCTAAAAAAACTCATTTTGCCATGGAAGAAGGAAAACTCTTAGGACATATTGTTTCACCAGAAGGAATCAAGATAGATCCTGAAAGGGTAAAGGCCATTCAACAAATAAACATTCCAAGGAATAAGAAGTCTATCCAATCTTTCATAGGTAAAATCAATTTTTTAAGAAGATTTATACCAAATTTTGCAGAAATCATCAAACACATTAATGATATGTTGAAGAAATATGAAGAGATCAAATGGATACCAGAAGAAAAGGAATCATTTGAAAAGATTAAGCATGCTCTAATTAAGGCACCTGTCCTTATCATCCCTAATTACTCCAAGGATTTTTTGATTTTTTCATTTGCATCTGAAGACACTATAGTTGTTTTTCTCTTACAAAGAAATGACCAAGGGTATGAACAACCTATCTCTTTCTTCAAAAAGACTCTTAAGGATTATGAATTAAAATATGATATTATGGAGAAGCAAGCATATGCTTTGGTGAAAGATTTAAAATCTTTTAGGGTGTATGTCCTACATTTTGAAATTACTGCATATGTTTCAAATAGTGCAGTTAAGGAAATTTTAGTCCAACCAGATTGTGAAGGAAAAAGGGGGAAATGGATAACTAAAATTCTAGAATACCACTTGACCATAAAGACCACTCAACTAATAAAGGGACAAGGCCTTGCAAAATTGATGACAGAGTCAAATTGTAGAGCAATTGGATTACATCATTTCTCCATCAAATCAATGAATTCATCATTTCACGTTGAGGAAACTAGTTCATAGGTGAGCATCAAATATTGTTCTTCGCCATGGTATAAAGACATTATTTATTTTCTGCTAAATCTTCAGTCTCCTACGGATTTAAATAAACCCAAGTTCAGATCACTTAAACTAAAATCAGTGAAGTATTGCATTATCAATCAAACCTTGCTTTGGAAATATATTAATGGAATTCTATTGAGATGTGTTGATGAGGAAGAATCAAAACATATTTTTTGTGATTTACACCATGGAGTTTGTGGGGGAAATCACCATTGGAAAGCCACTGTTTTCAAAATATTAAGAGCATGATACTACTGGCCTGTACTGTTTTCTGATATATTTTCTCCGGTGAGGGCATGTGAACCATGTCAAAAGTTTGCAGGGAAACATAAAGTTATGTCTCTACCTTTAAAACCCATCATTTCTCATGGACCTTTTGAACAGTTGGGCCTAGACTTCATTGGAGAAATCCATCCTTCATCATTTGGACAACACAAATGGATACTCATAGCCATGGATTACTTTTCCAAATGGATCGAAGCAATCCCAACCCGAAATGCAACAGATAAGGTAAACATGAATTTTCTTGAAGGGCATATTTTTTCTAGATTTGGTTGTCCTAAGAAGCTGGTTACTGACAATGCTCAAGCCTTCAAATATATCTCAATGGTTCACTTTTGCATTAAATATAACATCAAGTTGGTCCATTTCACTCCTTATTATTCCCAAGGCAATGGGTTATCATAATCATCCAATAAAAGCCTTATAAAGATCATTAAAAAATTACTCACAGAAAATAAAAGATCATGCGATTCAAAATTAAAATTTTCCCTATGGGTCGATCAGATCAGTACTAAGAAATCCATTCAGACTTCACCTTTCCAAATGGTGTGTGGAATAGAGGTTGTTTTCCCAACTCAATTGGGCTTACATGTTCTAAAATTTATGCAAGAGGAGTTAGAAGAGCCCAACATTCAAAGGAGAGTTTTTCAAATCATTGAGGTTCAATAGAATAGAGAGAAGATGGATCAGAAAGTTGTTATTCATCAGAGCAAAGTTAAAGCAACTTTTGATAAAAAGACAAAGAAGGATATTTTTCAAGAGGGAGATCTTGTATTGAAGTGGGATGCTAGAAGGGAGGACAAATCTAAACATGGCAAGTATGACAATTTATGGTATGGTTCTTTCAAAAAATCTAAAGTCATGAACAACAATACCTTTATTTTACACAATTTGGATGATAGTGTGATTTTGGGAGGCCCAGTAAATGGGAGATTCCTAAAACATTACTTCTTTTAAAAAATTAGTCAGAAAGTTCAGTTTGTACAGTAGGTTTTACTTTTGGTATGTTTAAGATCAAATAAAGACTCCATATACCCATTGTAATTTCTTCTCTATAGTTTTGTGGTTTTGAATAAAAGATGACAGAGCAAGGAAATAAAGTGGAATAAGAGGGATATGAAGGCATTGGTAAGCAAATTCTTAAAGTTTCACCACGAAACTTTATCCCCGGAAGGAGACATTGTTAGTCCTTAACTTTGTTTTTCACTGTTGGATATCCTTAATCCCTGTTCTACCCCTTTTTCATGATTTTTGTTAACTTTGTTTCTTCCCTTTCTTGGATTGAAAGCATGTTTTTTTCTTTTTATGCACATTTTAAATGGTTTTAAGTAATTTAAAGTTAGGAGATCAGATATGATAGATTCTTTCCATCAAATAACATGTCATTTTCCCTCGTTTAAATTTTCAAATTTGCCAAAGTGGAAAGGGCGCTACAAGAATAACACTATTCTTGCAGCGCCAAGAGTATTTATAGTTTTTCATGCACCACATTCCCAAGATCGTGTTTAAACACCCAAAATCATTGCTAAAGGATCTACGTATCTTCTTATGATCTATATCAGGTCATGTTTTTCAATGATGACAACTAACTCAAAGGATCGGGTTGTACTCGCCACCTTGATATCAAATCACAATTCCTGATTATTATTCCCCATGTATGAAGTCATGAACCGTCTATTTTTAGTATGTATATTACTCCATACATGCTCTGCAGGTAAACAGATAGTTCTCAGACTTCGACAGTCTTCAAAAGCTGGTGATTGAAACCTAGACATTCTCAGAAACCTTCCACAGAGTTTTGTCAGTGTCATGGCACCAAAGAAGAGTGGGCAGATAACCAGAATTTCGATGGTTTCGAAACAGTGGTGGGTAAACACCTCATGTATGTGATAGAGAATTCCATAGCAAAATCATGCAAGTTACCAATATACGAAGAGATATGGTGGAAGAAAGAAATGTTGGTAATGGAGTTTGTTAACCAGTTTTTGATTCTAGAAAGACAAAACCCCAATTGAAGCCAAGGCATCCCACACAGTTGGGTGAGAAAATAATGGCACACCACCCTATTGATCATTCACAGGTACATCACCTGCGAAGGCCGTTTTTCTCTAGTTCACCTATATCATATTAGATTATTAATCCATGTGAATGGTGACTATCCTCTCAACCTGCCTTATTTCTTATTGAAAATCCTATCTAAGATGTTTAAGATAATTCAGACACATCCTGCAACAGCAAAGAAAAGTCTTTTTCATCAAGGTTTGATTAAAACATTGGTAATATTTTCTTTAAGTGAGGTTCAAAGGTCTTGGCACTAGTTAATTCAGTCACTAAAACCTAAACAGAAGGAACCTTAGTCCAAAACAGCTAGGGAAAAGAAACTTGGAAAAGGTAAAAAATCCTCTTAAGCCAATGATGCTTTGGTGAAGGAAAGTTCCCTTGCAGCCAGGGTGACTCGTGCTAGTAAGAGGAAATTACAGACACAACAGGAAATTGAAGATTTCCCCAAGGTAGACCTAATGAGAAGATCACTACAGGTTGAGGAAAAAAACTTAAACTTGATAAAGAGATTGATGTCCAAATTGATCCAAACATCAAGGAGGAACTTGATGAACTTGAAGATTATATTGCAAGCCCAGTCAAAAGACCAACCAAGCAGAAGAAACTATCTACTGGAAAAAAGGTTGCAAAGGGTAATAAAATGAGCAAGAAGAAGAAACTTGTATCTAAATACCCTAAAAGAACTACTAACAGGGCTGCAAACAAATTTAGGTTGAATTCAAAAGCTCTGTTTCATCATTCTATCAAGAAGGAAAACCTTATTATTATTGAAGAAAATTCATAAGATACTATGAAGGAGGTTAAAAAATAGACCCTTGCATCTACTTCACACATGTTAAAGGAGGAATATGAAGAGCAAAGGAAAAAACATGAGAAAGGAAAAAAAATTGCACACTGTTCAAGGAGACCTGTAACTAGGGCAACCACAAGGTCAGCTTCAGTCATTAAATCTACACTCAAAGGCACATATGTAATCGATGAGGAGAGAAATAATTCCTTTCGAGAAATAAACCAGCTACGAGATGTTCCAGAAACCAGAGAATCGGAAAGCACTGAAGAAGAGGATCTTAGCACTAGGTTGTCCCCAAAATATGAAATTAAATTAAGGAACTGTCGAGCCTCCATAGATTTGAACCTACCTGCTCCAGTAGAAGAACATCCAGTGTTCAGGGTGGAAGCAAGAAAAGAGAAGGACATAGTAAAAGAGTTGCAGGGTATTATTAGGAAGTTGAAGAAAGAAAAGTCCTTTGTATAGAAATGGAATGCAAAACAACGGGAAAAGATACAAGAACTCAAAAGGAAGAGGAAAGATCAAAATCCCCTACTAAAGGAGGTAAGAGAATCAAACATAAGACTGTATTGGCATAATGTGGTGTTGACAAATAAACTAAAACAGAGGGACACCAAAGCTTCTGCAATTATCATACAATGAAATCCCAAGGAAAGCCTGCCACAGTTTTTGAATTGCTCGAGGCTATTACCAAGATAGTGAGGTTGAGCATTTTAGTTAACAATATTTTGTTCAAATAGAACTTTTTTGCATCTCAGGTGAACTAGCTCAACAACAGTTTATTCCTCTTTTTGTGGGATTTGTAAAGCTTCATCAAACTATCATCTAGTCTATATTCAAATAAGTTGTTAAGGAAGACTACATTATAGGCATTAGAAGTGCTTGTATGAACATTTCTCTCCTAGGAAATAGTTAGTTGATATTATCCTATTTTAAACTGTATTATGAAAAATAGGATCTTCAGGAATAATTTTTGTGTTTTAAAAAGACATTGAAAGGACTGAAGGCGGGTTGATCAGTTGGGGAATCAAGGGTTATTTTTTGTAAAGACTCCTTTTTGAGGCAAAGACATATTTTCATATTGGCACTAAATGGAAAAGGTATTTTGATGCTCAAAATTTCTCCTCATGGTATTATCTTTTCTTTTTCTTAATTGGATGCATTTTTATCTATTGCTAAGCATATGACATCTTTATTGTGAGTAATACAGTGAAGATTTTGTTGTGTAAATTGTTCATAACTAAGATTTTCTTTTCAAGTACCATGTTCTTATTTCTTAATGATATTTGGGAATGAGAATTCTATGTGTGAGTGGACAGACTGAAAACTCATATATATTTTTTTCTTCATTTATTTTCTTCCATCTGATTTATCAAATTGTTTGACATTTACTAAGCTAGTGAGATGTTTATTTGCCTTTGTACATTGAGCCTTATATCCTTATTGTATTTTTGAACCAACATTCAACCATTTCTAAATCCTATTCAAAACCTTTATAAAATACCATTGCAATAACTTGATGATGCCCTAGCTTGCCCTCTCATAGTTAAGTGCAACTTTAAGGACTAACACCAACCAAAAAAGGGTATGTTGTTAATCCACTAATCTAACCTAAACTAGTTTATATTATTTATCATTAGCTCCAAATTGTTGAAGGGAATCAAACTCAATCAAACTCATAGACTTCAGTAACATGAAATAACTCAAGGTCTTACACTTCAGTAACATGAACTAATTCAAGGTCTTCCTTGGAGTCTCCCAACCAATTAAGGTTATTAAAATATTCCACTTGGATAGACTCAACTAAATAAAGTTATTCCTTGTTATTTCCTAATTAAGGTTATTAAAATATTCCACTTGGATAGACTCAACTAAAGAAATTTATTCGTGATTGTTTCCTAATTATTCAATGACATGAAGTAAATACACAAGGATAGACTTAATTAACTCAAGGTATTTATTTTTGGCTACAAATAGACTAAAAGAAATATAACGATCTACCCTATTATCCGTAACTAGATCAATGCCTTCCTTGCTTAGTTAAGGAATAATCTACCTCGTTAGACATAATTGGTTTAAGGTTTACTTGTTTAGTAAAGGGGTAGTTTATCGTTTAAGGTTTTCCTTTTTTTAGTCCCTGAGGAAATCTAACTTACTAACCACAACTAATTTAGGTTTTCCTTATTAGACAAGGGATACTTTATTATACTGGACCCCACTACTATGAGGTCTTCCTTATTAGTTAAGGGATAATTTACATTGTTAAATTATCAACTTATTTAGTCCAGGAATATTTTACATTGTTAACCTTAACTAGTTCAAGGCATTGCTTAGCCAAGGATAATATACTTTTCTAGATCCATCTAGTTCAAGGTCTTCCTTGTTTAATCAATGGATAGTCTACCTTTCTGGTCATAACTAATTTAAGTCCATCCTTATTTAGTCAATGGATGAAACATTCAATTTCGAACACAATGTCTTTTTGATTATCTAGGCCAAGGAAAAATGTACTAGTTCTACTTTTCAAGTGATGGTACAAGGTGTTCCTTGTTGACTCCAACTAGTCCAATAGGAAAATAAGGTATAGATAGCCTTGTGATCCTATGCTAGACAAATGACTCCTTACTATATGCAACTACACCAAAGGAAAACTTTATTAATTTTCCTGGCTAGCCCTAAATAGGTTAAGGCCATTCTTATAGGATGTAATTAGTTTAGGTAAGACAATATAATATATCTTATTATATATGATCAAACCATGTTTATGCCATTCTTGTAGCATACAACTAATTTAGTGAGACAATACAATATAGCTTATCTTATATAATATACCTTATTTGATATGATCAAACCATGTTCTTCCTTGTTGACTACAACCATATCAATATACTAGTAGTGGGACACACTAAAAACTATGCATTTGTTCATTTTATGTTAAATTTTCTTTTCCTACTTATATCATGCTTGTATTACTTTATTTCCAACTTAAAAAAAACAAGTCAGTTAATTGCATTCACCAAAACTTTAAAATAACTTAATTTTTAATAAAATAAATTAAATCACCAAAGTTTTAAAATAACTTATAATGTTAAGATACAGTTTAAAATTTGTAGTATATAAAACTAATTACCAAAACTTTAAAACAATTTTATATTTTGATATAAAACAATTCTATATTTTGATATTCTTATCTTTGAAAAATAAGAAAACAAAATAAATTACTTGACTAAAACTTAACTTATAATGTTAAGATACAATTTGAAATTTGTAATATATAAAACTAAGTTACCAAAACTTTAAAACAATTTTATATTTTGATATAAAACAATTCTATATTTTGATATTCTTATGTTTGAAAAATAAAAGATAACAAAATAAATTGCTTTACTAAAATTTAAAAAAACTCAATTCTATATGTGATATTCTTATATTTGAAAAATAAGAAAACAAAATAAATTACTTAACTAAAACTTAACTTATAATGTTAAAATACAGTTTGAAATTTGTAATATATAAAACTAAGTTACCAAAACCTTAAAACAATTTTATATTTTGATATAAAACAATTCTATATTTTGATATTCTTATGTTTGAAAAATAAAAGATAACAAAATAAATTACTTTACTAAAATTAAAAAAAAACTCTATACTTTGGTATTTTTCATTATAATATATAAAACTAAGTTACCAAAACCTTAAAACAATTTTATATTTTGATAAATAACTCTACATTTTGGTATTTTTTATATTTGGAAAAAATGGAAAACAACAATACTACATTTTGATATATTTTATGTTTGAAAAAAATGAACTTGGATAATAGAATAAAGAAAATAATCTTGCAAACTTGCAAGTCATAGTAAACATCGAACTCATTTCTTAATTATGTTTTCCAAATAATTTTAATTTTCGACATTAAGTATTTTCATTTAGTTTTCAAAGTCAAAATCACTTCCAAAAAAATATTATCATTTAATGGTTCATGATTGTGTTCTTAATTTTTAATGTAAATTCATTCAAACTAATTTCCAAAAGTTCTTTCCTCCATAATGTTATTAGACGAACAAATTCAATCTCCAAAAAGTTCGTTTCTAAATAATAAGATTCTCATTTAGTTATTTTTAAATATTATTTTTAAATGATAAGATGATCATTTATTTAGTTATTTCCCAGTATTTTCATATTATTTTTTTAATTTGGCTACCTTTTATTAAAATATTTTTAAATAATAAGATTATCTTTTTTTTTTTTTTTGAGTAAAAAAGTGGATCCTGCTATATTAGATAGACAAAATAACAAAGTATACAAAAGAGTAGGTCTCTAGCCACACAAAATGCTGCCGATTGTCGGAAACCAGCATATGTATAGGGTAAGTAGCAATAGTATAAAAAGCATAATAACAGAGTGACATCTGTCCTGCCCGTAGGAAACCAGAACAGATGTCAAAAGTTCTAAGTGCACATAAAACTAAAAACCTAGATGGCAAGTAAAGAAGCCTAAGTGCCGTGTGACCTGTCATCCTTGCTGGTATGCTGGTATGGCGAAAGCTTGCGCACAGAGGGGACATCTCCTTTTGGCAGGCGCATTGGAAAATGCGTCAAAGAGCATGTCCATGCACTGACCCAAGAGGAGAGCCTGGTATTCCAAGTCCACCAGGTGCCCACGAATGTCTATCATCATAGCCAGGTGCTCATCCCGGATGAGCGAATTATGCATGCTGCCACCCACGTCCTCCGTCGCTTCAGAACCCGCTTCGTGCCCCTCCTGCTCCACGTTAGCCTTTGCTCCCTCTTGCTCCGCGTTAG
Organism: Picea mariana; assembly: GCA_032191745.1. Classification (NCBI taxonomy): domain Eukaryota; kingdom Viridiplantae; phylum Streptophyta; class Pinopsida; order Pinales; family Pinaceae; genus Picea; species Picea mariana. The sequence continues at coordinate 262,516 of JASDQU010736019.1, read as the reverse complement.
GCGCTGCGTCCTTCAAACCTGCGACGTTCGCCTGTGTACCTTGGCAACTGCAGGTATCATCCCCAGGCCAAGGAATTTCCTCCACTAAACAGCCGGGGGTATAATCAAGCAAGGTCGGGCTAGGCTTGCAGGCCTCTTGATGGGACGCCATTCGAGTCTGCACAGGGAACGTCATGTCCGCCATGGACGGATCTTCNTTGAGTAAAAAAGTGGATCCTGCTATATTAGATAGACAAAATAACAAAGTATACAAAAGAGTAGGTTTGTAGCCACACAAAATGCTGCCGATTGTCGAAAACTAGCATATGTATAGGGCAAGTAGCAATAGTATAAAAAGAATAATAACAAAGTGACATCTGTCCTGCCCGTAGGAAACCAGAACAGATGTCAAAAGTTCTAAGTGCACATAAAACTAAAAAACTAGATGGCAAGTAAAGAAGACTAAGTGCCGTGTGACCTGTCATCCTTGCTGGTATGCTGGTATGGTGAAAGCTTGCGCACAGAGGGGGCATCTCCTTTTGGCAGGCGCATTGGAAAATGCATCAAAGAGCATGTCCATGCGCTGACCCAAGAGGAGATCCCGGTATTCCAAGTCCACCAGGTGCCCACGAATGTCTATCATCATAGCCAGGTGCTCATCCCGGATGAGCGAATTGTGCATGCTGCCACCCACGTCCTCCGCCGCTTCAGAACCCGCTTCGTGCCCCTTCTGCTCCATGTTAGCCTCTGCTCCCTCCTGCTCCGCGATAGGCATTGCGTCCTTCAAACCTGCGACGTTCGCCTGTGTACCTTGGCAACTGCAGGTATCATCCCCAGGCCAAGGAATTTCCTCCACTAAACAGCCGGGGGTATAATCAAGCAAGGTCGGGCTAGGCTTGCAGGCCTCCTGATGGGACGCCATGCGAGTCTGCACAGGGAACGTCATGTCCGCCATGGACGGATCTTCAACCACAATACAGGGAGGAAATTCCTCCTCAAGACCACCTTTCTGCAAAACATCCGAGTCGTGCTCTTTAACAGGTTGACTGCTACCAATGCCAGGCTCTGCAATAATGGCAAGCCGCGCCCTTCGCTCCGCCTTGTTCTTCTTTCTGAGGATGGACGTCGCCATTGCCAAGGCACGCTCCAGCTCTTCCTTACGGCGCCTTTGAGCCTTATGGGCCTCCAATGCCGAGCCACGACAAGGTCTGCCTCGCTTCCTGGCCATGAGGCAGGGTGAGTGCAGCTGCAGGTCAATTGGCTCGAGGCAGTGAGTAATCAATTGTAGGTTAGCGCGAAAGAGAAAGCTCTGCTGCGAGGCGGTCAAAAGGAGGTGCAACAAAAATGCTGGACCGAACCCAAGAAACCAGAATATAAGCGAGATACAAATTCGCACCAGAGCGTCACAGTGTGTGCCAGACACAATGAGAATTGGGTTGCACCCGCGCAACAATGCAGAGCTCAGAACCGAGGCGAGTGCAGACCCGTCTTGCAGACTAAAAGCCAAATGATCAAGAGCCGAGCCCATCCTTTCTCCCTTAAATCTGGCCATCCCGGAAGGAATACAAACGTTAATGCTTGCTCGCGGGAAGGGTCTCTCCGTCCTGCCCCTGCTGCTATATCCGTCCGCCATGGTTAATACATGCGCGTGGGTGGCGGTGTATGACATTTAAGCCTGGGCCGAGTGGAATCCACCTGTGCCCCCTGGGCGACGTGTCACCCCATCCGGGGCTGCGAGCTCTTTGCGGGCTAGGTCTTTGCAGAACCTGGAAAGGTCTATTTCTTCAGAGTCACTGGCTTGCCAGAATATGAGCTCTGCATTAGCATCAATTCCTTCATTTGCCAGGTGATCGGCAATTTTGTTGGCTTCTCGCTTAACGTGAGAAGGGATTAGAGTGAGATTGGGGTTGATAATATCACTAAAATCCTCCAAAAGACCTGAGAGCCTCCAACTGGGTGAGATCCGCCAGGGGGGCTTGCCATGAAGAATTTTGGTGATGAGCTGGATTATTACTTGGGAATCTCCCTCAATTATCAGTCGATGAAACTGGTGATGAACCGTCGTTTGAAGGCCTCTCACGAGGCTTGTGAGTTCCGCCATGTTGTTTGTATTTTCACCCAAAGAACCAGCGATCATAAGAATAATCTCTCCTGTGTGGTTCCGAAGGACGACTCCAAATCCAGCAGGTCTGGGGTTTCCTCGGGAGGCCCCATCAAAGTTGAGCTTGAAAGCACCATGTGGGGGAGGGGCCCAGTGCGTGGGAATGTTGTCTTTCCTTTTTTTGGGCCTCCCTTGTGGTTGTATGAGAATTTTCATGTTCCATCCATTTAGGATGATCCCTTCCTCGAAGTTGCAGTGCATGTCTTCATGTGACCAGGGATGACTATGAATAGTTTCTCGGATGAGCCGCTTGGTCCGTTCCCAAGTGTTGGCAGGGGGGGACTGTCTGGAGTTGAAGATCCTGTTGTTCCTTTCTTTCCAAATGGACCATAGAGTAAAGCCCGGGAGTAAATGCCATATACGCTGGAGAATTGGGTTGTGGAAGGAGATTGTATCCCAGTTGACTAGGGTATCCCTTATACTTCCCCGGTTTCTCTGTGAGTGTCGCATGGCTTGGGCGCCCCAGTCCCAAATCTGCTAGCTATAATGGCATGAATTGAGGAGGTGTTCCATGGTTTCCTCATTCTGTTGACAAAGGGTACACCTCGAGGGGCCTGTGAAGCCTTTCTTGCGCAGGTTGTCCCAAGTGAGGATACGATTTTGAACTGTTAGCCATAGAAAGAGGGATACCTTGGGCCACAAAAAGGGCTGCCACACTCTGTTCCAGATTGGATCGGGGTTCTGGTTTGGAGGATTTCCTTGCAAGTGGTAGGCTTCCTTGACTGAGAAGGTGCCAGATGTGGAGTGGCCCCATCGGAGGACATCCGACCCTTCTTTACTTGGAATTTTCTGGGATTGCATGCATTCCTGCCACGGTATAAGGTCAATCTCCTCCGTGATCTGTAGCTCTGCGCTAGTAGTTTTCCATTTCCTCCAGGATTGCCTATCTTGAGTTGGGATCCAAAAATCATTGACTCTCTGGAGTCTTCCTTGTTGTAGATTGGTCTTGATAGTATTAAGGATTTCCATGTCTTCAAGAGGGGGTAGCTGTTGCCAAGAGTCCTGCCAGAAGAGTGCGCTTTCCCCATTTCTTATCTCCCAGAAGGCATGCTGCTGAATTAAGGGGCGATTTCGCCATGCTGTATTCCAGATGTTGGAGCCATGCACCTGTTCATTAAATCTTATTAATTGGTTGAATTGATCGTTCGGGGTGTACTTTTGCTTCCACATTTTCGCCTAGAGTTCTTGCAGATGTTGCAGCCACCTCCACCACATCTTGGCTCCCATAACCTGGTTCATCTTCCCTGAATATCGGATACCTAGCCCTCCTTGCTGTTTGGACCTGCAAAGTTTATCCCATCCAACTAGAGCCCATTTTCCATTATTCTGATTTCCCTTCCATAAGAAATTGCGCTGAAGGCTTCTAATGGCCTTGATGACCGAGGTGGGCGCGGCTAGTGCAGTGAAAAGATAAGTGGGCAGAGCTTGAAGAACCGACTTGAGTAGAACCAGTCGGGATGCAATATTCAGAGGTCTGAAGGTCCAGTTGTTCAGCCTATTGGAGATGGAGATTAAAAGAATGTCACAAGAAATAGATTTCGCAGATTCACCTGTCAAAGGAATGCCTAAATAAGTAGAAGGGAGAGTGCTTCTAGAAATACCAAGCAGGCCTGAGAGGTGGGCCTGAACTGTGACTGGCGTATTAAAGAAAAAGAGTTTAGATTTATCCAGGTTGAGAAACATGACTGAAGCGTCCGAGAAATCAGAGAGGATCGAGTTTAGCTTAGTGGCTTCTCTGACCGAGGGGGTGTCTAGGAGGAGCGTGTCATCAACAAATTGGCTATGAGAGGGTGCCGGGTGAAGATTGTGGAGTGGCAGTCCATCTAGTGAGCCTTCTAGGACCGCCGCTTTGAGATAACGGCCTAAACCCTCCGCCATAATGACAAAGAGAAAAGGGGAGAGGGGATCTCCCTGCCTGATGCCTCTAGTGGAGCGAAAAGGACGGGAGGGAGTGCCATTGACAAGGATTGAAAAAAAGGCAGAGGAAGTGAGCTTGAGAATCCAGTCGAACCAGTGGTTATCAAAGCCAAAGGAATCCAGAACCAATCTCAAATACTGCCAGCTTAATCTATCGAAAGCTTTCGAAAGGTCAAGTTTGATAAGCATACCTGGTGTTTTGAGTGTTTTTAGGGAGTGGATGACCTCATTGGCTAATATGACGCTATCCATGATTTGTCTACCCTCCACATAACCAGATTGCTCATTAGAGATGATGGTAGGCAAGATCGGCTTGAGGCGATTGGCGATAACCTTTGTGATTATTTTATAGATGACATTGCAGAGGGAGATTGGCCTGAACTGCTTCAGGTTAGTGGCGCGTTCCTCCTTGGGGATGAGAGTGATGAATGTCGCATTCAGGGCAGAAAGGACTTGGCTTGAGGTTCTGGATTCTTCTACGGCTTTCCAGACGTCCTCCTTGATCATGTCCCAGCAATGGTGGAAGAAGTCCGTTGTGAAGCCATCGGGGCCGGGTGCCTTACCTATGGGCATGTCCTGTGCAGCTGAATCCACTTCAGACTGAGTGATAGGCCTTGATAATGCCGTATTCTGCTCAGAACTTATCAGCTTGGGTATATTCCGAGTGACCTTTTGTATGGCTTCTTCCCTGTGTGTGTTGGTCTCTGTAAGGAGATCTTGGTAAAAGGAGGTGAGAGATTCCGCTATTTGATCGTGATCTCTTAATAGGTTTCCCTGTTCATCCTCCAGCTGGGTGATACGATTAATATATCTGCGATGCGTCATCGCCCTGTGGAAGAATTTAGTATTGCGCTCCCCTTCTCTAAGCCATTGGACTCTAGACTTTTGCCTCCAGAGGATTTCTTCCCGTTCTCTGCATAATTCTAAGTTTGTTGTTAGTTTCTCCTCTTCCTTTGCCAAGTTCTGAGTTCGGTTCCCTGTTATAAATATTCGTTGAAGTTCCGCCAGCTGGCTTTCAATATCTTTTTTTCTGAGAATGATGTTTCCAAAGGTGGATTTGTTCCACTCCTTTAGGAGTAGTTTGAAATTTTTGAGACGCTGTTGGAGCTTGTACATGTGGGTACCATGATCGATTTCCGCCTGGGCCCACCAGGCATATGCCAGCTGACTAAAATCTAGGTGAGAGAGCCAGAACTTTTCAAAACGGAAGGGCTTGGGTTTTGAGGGGACTCCCGGGTCCAGGCAGAAGGCTATGGGCCAGTGGTCCGACCCTGATTTTGGTAGGATATTTGCTTCCATTGCCTGGTCTCTTTCCATGAGAGCTTCTGACACTAGAAAGCGGTCCAGCCTACAAGCCACATGTTGTGGCCCTAATCTTCTATTGGACCAGGTAAATGTTCCATTCCTGGTTTCCATATCGACCAAATTGAGTTGCTCTATAAGGGTTTTGAACTGACCACTATCCTGTTCCAGCCGTTTAATTCCTCCGGTTTTCTCCTCCAGAGTAAGGATCATATTGAAGTCGCCTCCGATGATCCAATGCGGCAGGCGTATGAGGGTTTGAACATATTGAAGGGTTTGAGTGAAGCGCTCCTTGTCTTGGAGAGATTGCAGTCCATAAACATTTGTTATGGCCCCTTCCGTAGAGGCTGCAGTAGCTCTGAAATAGGCTGTTAGAGTATCTTTTGTAGAGAAGGGGTGGGTGAGAGTGACTGTTTGTGGGTTCCAGAGGATAGCCAGTCCTCCAGCCGCGCCCATGGAGTCCTGAAAAAGAAAATCCCCTTCTCTCCAGCAACTCCTGAAGATACTTTCCGCCTCCCTGCCGGCACACTTGGTTTCCTGTAGTAGTAAGATATCTGGCTTCTCTGCTTTAATACTGTCTCGGAGGATTCGCTGCCTGGATCTTCCATTCAGGCCTC
>JASDQU010736019.1:237931-248381 GCA_032191745.1 Picea mariana | reverse complement strand
GAAGGAGGTTACAACCCCCTTTCCTTTCCCCATCATTCCGCCTTGGAATATAAGTGTAGACTCACTATCACAACCATTGATATTGTCACTACCAATGTCACCAATACATCAACCAACCTATCACTGCCACTATCACATCAACCAACCTTTCACTGTCATTGTCACATCAACCAACATGTCACTGTCACTGTCACATCAACCTGTGAATATCGCTGTCACATCAACCTATGAATACCACTGCCACATCAACCTATCATTGATGATCAATCAATCATCCAACCTGTCACTTTCCTTGTCATTTTCTCTGTCACTATTATACCATCAACTATATGGTCTACTCACATGGATACCATCACCAAACCATTTACATCAACCATCAACTAGAACATGTACCATACCATGCACTTCATCCATGTACATAAAACCTGTACCATATCATGCATCAACCATGTACATCAACCAAGTACTAGAACCATGTACCATACCATATGCATCAACCATGTACCAAAACCGATACCATACCATGTACATCAATCATGTATATCAACCATGTACCGTCTCATGCATAAACCATGTACCATACCACATACCATATCACATATGTCATAAGATACCATCCAACATAGCCACATTACCAAGATACCAATATAGCCAATATTTGTTACTAATCAATGTACCATAACATCACTAAGGTGTACCTAAACATGTACCAACATCACTAAGACATGCACCTCATATATGTACAAAGAACATGCCTCACACCATACACCAAAGATGTGTCTTAAACATATAGAAATGTCCATAAATCATGTACCAAGAGATACCAACAAACCATATGTCGAGTATCCAATATGCATCTCTAACAATGTGTCATACCATCACCAAGGTGTATCATGCAAAATCACTACCATGACATGCTTCAAGCATATATCATAACAACATAAGCATAAGCCTCAAACTAACACATAAGAATACCTATGATCCTATATATGACCTAATATACAATATTAAATACTTGTAGCTCTTCCTCAACTTTAGCAACAAGAGAATAACATCTTCGTCAAACTTTACCTAAGTCTCATGGGATTAGTTTTGGATTAGTCACAAACCATAACTTTCAATGTTAGGAACCGAATATCAATATAGCATCATCTCTTGTAGTTCATCTTTTGTTACTGTCTTTTTTTGTAAATCATTTATGTCCCTACGCATTTCTTCACCTTCATCAAGAGTCCAAGTAGGATTGTCCAGAGGCTTATTTGGTGTAGAAGTTCCCTTTTTTGGTGGCATGTTGGCCAAGTATCACTTTAAACCTTGATTTTGAGGTGGTTCTGCTAGACAATCTTCCTTTTATTGTATCTCCAAAATTTTGGCCCTTATGAGTATGAAATTTTGTTTTTTGTAGGTCTTTGATATTTCTTCTCTGCAATTCCATAGGTCTGATCAAAATTGTATGTGCCAAGTGGAATTTACGGTAACTTCTCCACAACTTGCTGATTTTTGGCCTTTCCAGGAGATCTCAGTTGTATAGCATGCCCCACACAAAATAATTAATATAAAATCATGAAACTTGTACCATAACTACTATGGACTTCCCACTATCCAATGCAACTAATATCACTCAATTTGGATACTCTAGGAAGAAGTTATGATTTTTTTACCCGGAACACCTTCTTGAGACTAGTCAATATGACTAGTCAGATACCCTATCTTCCACAGGGTGTATCTATAAATTTAAGATGACCCAGAAGTTGAAATTATTACCAAAGATACCTTACTAATTTCTGTGAATATCACCTGGAGTTCAGGGACTGAAATGTTACAAAATTTTTTTTATATCTAAAATTCTGCAATGACTCAATTCAGGATGATTCCATAACCCTATCTTACAAAGGCTGTATCTACAAAAGTGTAAGGCCTCAGGAGCTTAAATTTTAACCCAACGTACCTTTATCCATCTACTAAATATCTTCAAATATGTTCCTTATGAATCATTGTATAAAAAAAGTTATAGAAAAAATTTCAAGGTGTCTCATATGTAGCAGCGAAACCCCAAGACCTTGAGCTCTGATACCATATGTGAAGGAACCAAATATCAATATGGCATAGAAAAACCTCAGAATAAGTACTCAATGCCTTGAAAAAGAGAGAAATTCATTTAATAAGCCTCTTCGAGGGGGAAACCTCCTTATTCCCACATAAATGTCCAAATACCAGATGATTCCAAATGAAAATGTCTCCTTGGTATATATATGAGACTAGGAGGTATAATTACAACTAATGGACTAAAGCCGATATACATAAAATAACATTACTAATGTAATATGCCCCAATTAAGGGGTAATGAGCCACTATTTAGGGCTTGACATTCAACAAGAATAAACTTGTACCTGTAATGAATAAAGGTATCAAATTTTAACCACAAATACTTTGAGATCTTTCTTCCATCTCCTCAAAATATCAGGGTCTGAAACTTCTTAGAACATAAGTTATATCGAAAATGGAAAACCTTCCTGAAATTTAGCCTATTCTGGAGAACAAACTTGTACAACATGACCCACATTCATTATTTTATATTTAATTCTAAAACTTGCACAAAAGGTACTACAGATTTTTATCTTTCCATTTCAATTTGTCTCACATAATTTGGATCCTCTATGAATAAGTTATGACTATTTTACCCGGAACACATGTTTGCAACTAGTTTCAGGACTAGCGAAAAACACTATATTCCACATAGTGTATCTCCAAAAATACAATGATCCAAAAGCTACAATGTTTACCACAGGTACCTTGACATGTCTTATGAACCTCCGCCAATTTTCACTATCTGAATCATTCTAGAAAAAAATTTATAGCGAAAATGGTAAGATGACCTTTAAATAACATACCTTAGAACACATCATCACAAGACTTCATCCTCCCTTGGAATTTCGCCCTTCTTCACTTCATCTTCCCTTTGAAATTCACCTCATATTTACTTGGTTACCTTAGATAATGATCACTTACTCATATATAATATATTCAATAGAATGTGTGTGTGAATGTAGTTATGAGTGACTTATTGAGGTGTATATATACTTTTTCTAAGAAACTTCTTTCCTTAACTTTAGGGCTTCTTGAACTTTCTTTTTATAACCACTTTACCCTTTCATTAATGACTTGCAACTAATTAGGGGATTTTAAACCCATCTTGCAACTAATTAGGGGATTTTAAACCCATCTTGCAACCAATTAGGGGCTTCTTAACCCATGTTTAGGGATTCTAACTTCATGACCTCATAACTTCTCAACCGTGAGGAACTACATGATATTACACCTACCATTGGAAATGAAATGATGAGGAATATACATATATGGGTGTGTTACCTAAATTTACATTTTCCTTCATGTCCTTATTCCTCAAAAAAATCTGGGCTTCATGACCACACCTATGGGTTTTTTGTAGACTTCTTCAAAGAATATTCTCGTGAGGGCCATTCTTAGATCTACGCCATAAGGGGACCACTTTGGATACTTATCCAAATACACCCATCACATCTGTTGATATCAATGACAACCAATTATCCAACAACATCAATGAAAACCAATTTTCCAACAATCACCCCCTTTGGCATTGACGGAAACACTAATACTCCAACACTCATACTCCACCTGTGACCAATTCTCCTCTGATGTTTCTCTCTCTCATGTTTCTCTCCCCATTTGACATCAATGGAAAAGGATATCTGCCCTTGGGGATGCTCCCCCCTGTCTTCATGCTTCTAATGTTTCTCTTCTGATCTATCTCTTTCTCCCCCTTTGACATCATGGGTAAAAGGGTAACTCCCCTTGTCAGTATACCTTCTTTGAACAATCTCTCTTTGACTTCATACACTCCCCCTATCTTCATGCTTATGATCTCTTTCTCTGACAATTTCTCTCCCTTGAAATTTCTACAAGATGTCATGTAGATCAATATGGGATTTCTTGTATATGCTTTATTTCCCTCTTTTGGTGTTCTTTTTCCATTGGTGATTCCTCTTATAATTCACTAAAATATATAAAAATCATTCAAATTTACTTGTATTCATGTCTTCATGGCTTGTCTATACTTTCTTCTAACGATATAGCTTCTACTTTTCCTTTACTGCTTTCCTTCTTGATTCCACTTGTCCACTGATTCCACTGATTCAAATAGTTACTATGATTTCATCCACTATCATGTATCTGTTTAGACCTATCAAAGCTCTCATGAATCCATCTCTGTCCACATGTCATAAAATTCCCATGACTCTGCTACTCAACTACATACAATGCTGACCCATATACTGATCAAAACATATTGCATCTTCTTAAGGTGTCTTCTGAATTTTGAAAATAATACTCTACATGTCTGTAACAATTTGTATTGAATATGTCCCTGTTTGAATGCATGCTTAAAATCCTCTTTATAGTGAATACCTGCCACTCTGAAACTGCCTGTCCAAAAACTGCAAATACTTCACACTGCTCCAAATATAGTTCTCTGATCTATAGAGCTACTTCTTAGACTCCCCCTTTTTAATATTCATATTTAACATGAGTCTCCAAGCTAGGTAGATCAGAAAAATACTCGCTCTAATGCAAAGTATATTCCTATTCATCTATGGATTCATCATCATCCTCTTTCTAAATTTTGACATCTTCCTCTTTTCATGTGGGTTCATCACAATCTCGCACTATTGCAAATCCCGTGAGTATGATCTTTGGGACCTAGTCTTCATTCACCTATTCTTCTTGTTTTTCATTTGTTCTCCAAACCTTCTTGTATCTGACATCTTCCTTTTTTTCCTATAGATTTGTCTTGAGCTCGTACTATTTCCAATCTCGAGAGTATAACTTCTGGGTGTCCTTCATTCATATGTTCTTCCTTTATTTGTTCTTGTTTTATTTTCCAAACCTTCTTATATCTTATATCAATGTTCTCTTTCATAGAAGTATACATCATGATTCTACAATCATGAGATATATGTCCATAGTTATGGCATTTTTAACATTTAATATTATATAGACTCATATATGCATTTATTGCTTGACCATTTCTTCCATAAGCTATGCAATCTACAACTTTATGTCCAAAGTTAGTACAAATAAAGGAATGACCATAAAAGAAACTTTCATACCTTGAATGATATTATTTGTGATGTAGTCCTTCTAAAATCATGCCTTGGCTGATCACGATCTTCTCTTTTGTTGTTTCCTTCACAATGATTAAAACCTCTTTGATACCTGAAAGTGGAGGATATTCTTTGATATCTATCTCTTATGTAATCCTCTTCTCGAGTCTTCTTCATTTATGGAATTTTCTCCTTTGAGGGCTTGCATTATTCCTTATTGATAGAGTCTTTGATGACTTATGCATAACTCTTTTTCTTCTCTTCATTCTTCCTTTCTAGTAACCTATAATTTTTCCATTCAATTTTCTTTTCTAATGATGCAAAGATTTCTCTCTCTTCTGTGTTCTTGTTGAGATTGACAACTTTAACTCTTAATGTAACAAATTCTTCTTCAAGCTTCTCACATTTTTCTTATTTATTCATCATCTGGATATTCATGAATTCTTCCTTTCTCTTTGCTTCTTCAAGTTGGGTCTTCAAGGAGACAATTTATTCTTGAAGTCTTCTGTCCTGTTGAATGAATTCCGCTTCAAGTTTATTTAAGTCCTTGAGATGGCTAGTCAAAATATTTTCTCTCTTCTTTGCTTCCTTTATTTGTGCTACTATTTTTGCTTCCCATTTTTTTTTCCTTCCAAATTAATTTTGCATGATTCATCAATCCTTCTGGCTTCTTCTACTTGGAATTTTAGGTTTGTAATCATATGCTACACTTCTTCAGAGTTGATATTTTGAGACTCCCTTTTTATCTTGCTCAATTCTTCCTCGAGTGACTTGTTTCTCTCTCTTTATTTGACCAACTTGTCTAAGAAACTGGTTAGATGTCTCTCATAATCTTCTTCTTTTGAATCTGTTTGATCTGATGAGCTTCTTTCTTCCCATACTAACTTGACATCTTCTTCATATTATTTATCATGATCAACATTCTCTAGAGGAGATTCCTTTGAGTATGAATTTTGTAGCTTATCCCAAAGTTCTTTGGCTGATGAACATTGTCCCACTTTGGATTTTATCGGATCCGGTAATCCTTCCAAGATGAAATCCAATGCTATTTTGTTGTCTTTAATTCATGCTTGGTTGCAGCCTTTGGTTTCTTTGAACTGATGTATCATGTAACAACCGAGTACCAAATATCATACCCTTGTGCCTGTAAAAATGTTTTCATTCTTTTGCTCCATAACTCATACTTCAGACCAACCTAACCATCAAACTATGGTATTCCATTCCTATACAAACTATTTCTCTCAAGAATATACCTTCTAGTGGTTAGATTGTTTCTTGAAGGACCTTCTCTGATACCAATTGTTGGAATAATGAGAGGGGGAGGGTGAATCAATATGAGCACGTTTTACCACTTTCAACCACAATATATAAACTTTAAATTTATCAACAATATATAATTTATGATTGCATTCAATATATCAAGAACATATAACCATAAGAAATATCATCACATAAAATAACCACATGCACAATACACCAGAATTTAGGTGGAAACCCAAATGGGAGAAAACCAGAAAATGTTTTCTCATATATATATATATATATATATATATATCAAAGATTACATTCATAGGAAGAACCAACTTCCAAATTCTCCAACACCAACTAGAAGGAGGCACCAACCCTCTAATTTATAGGCACCAACCTGAAGGAAAGACCAACTCCCTAATTTCTCCAGCACCAACCAGAAGGAGGCTACAACCCCCTGATTTACAGGCACCAACCTGAAGGAAGCACCAACTCCTTGAGTTCTCCGAAAACAACTATAAGGAGCATACGACCGCCTGATTTACAGGAACCAACCTAAAGGAAGCTCCAACTCCTTGATTTCTTAGGAACCAACCAGAAGGAGACTACAACCCCCTTTCCTTGCCCCATATTTTCTCCCTGGAATATAAGTGTAGACTCATTTTCACTACCACTAATACTATCACTGCCAATGTCACCAATACACCAACCAACCTGTCACTATCACTATCACGTTAACCAACCTATCATTTTAACTATCACATCAACCAACCTGTCACTATCACTGTCACATCAACCCGTGACTACCATTGTCACATCAAACTGTCACTGATGATCAACCAATCATCCAACCTGTCACTTTCCCCGTCACTGTCTCTGTCACTGATATACGATCAACCAACTTATCTACTTACATGGATACCATGACCAAATCATGTAAATCAACCATCAACCAGAACCTGTACCATACCATTTACATCAACCATGTACATCAAACCTGTACCATATCATGCATCAACCATGTACCAAAACCATGTACCATATTATGTACATCAACCATGTACCTGAACCTGTACCATACCATGTACATCAACCATGTATCGTCCTATGCATCAACCATGTACCATATCACGTACGTCATAATATATCATACAAGATAGCCACAATTCCAAGATACCAATATAGGCGAGATGTTCTAGTAATCAATGTACCATAACATCACTAAGGTGTACCTCAACATGTATCGACATCACCAAGACATGAACCTCATACATGTACCAATAATATGCCTCACATCATGCACCAATGATGTGCCTCAAACATATACCAATGTCCATAAACCATGTACCAAGATATACCATCAAACCATATGCTAAGTATCCAAGATGTGCCTCTAACAATGTGTCATACCATCACCAAGGTGTATCATGCACAATCACTACCATGACATGCCTTGAACATGTATCATAAAAACATAAGCATAAGCCTCAAACCAACACATATGCATACCTATGACCATGTAGCTGACCCAATATACAAGATTACAAACCTGTAGCTCTTCCTCAACTTCAACAACAAGAGAATAACATATTCATCAAACTTTACCTCAATCTCACGGGACTAGTTTTGGATTAGTCACAATCCCTAACTTTCAAAAAACATAACTTATTACCTGTAATGAATAAAGTTTTAAAATGTTAACCATAGATACTATAAGATATTTCCTCTATCTCCTCAAAATTTAATTGTCTAAAACTTCTTAGAATAGATGTTATAGCGAAAATGGAAAAGCTTCCTAAATTTTATCCTATTCTGGAGAGAAAATTTGTACAACATGCCCCGTGCTCAATATTTGATATCTAATTCTAAAACTAGCAAAACAGATACTACATATTTTTATCTTTCCACTGCAGTTTGTCTCATAGAATTTAGACCCTCTATGAATAAGTTATGACTATTTTACCCAAAACACCTGTTTGCGACTAGTTTCATGACTAACCAAAAAACCTATCTTACACATAGTGTATCTCCAAAAACACAACGATCCAAAAGTTGAAAGTTTTACCACACGTACCTTGAAATTTATTATCAACCTCCTCCAATTTTATCTATCTAAATCATTCTAGAAAAAAGTTATAGCGAAAATGGTAAGATGACATTTAAATAACATACCTTAGAACACATCATCACAAGACTTCATCCTCCCTTGGAATTTCATCATTCTTCACTTCATCTTCCCTTTGAAATTCACCTCATATATCCGTGGTTACCTCAGATAATAATCACTTAATAACATATAATATATTCAATAGAATGTGTGTGTGAATGTACTTATGAGTGAATTCTTGAGGTGTATATATAATTTTTCTAAGTAACCTCTTTCCTTAAATTTAGGGTTTCTTGAACTTTCTTGTTACAACCAATTTACCCTTTCATTAATGACTTGAAACCAATTAGGGGATTTTTAACCCATCTTTCAATGAATTAGGGGCTTCTTAACCCATCTTTGGGGATTCCAACTTCATGACCTCATAACTCCTTAATTGTGAGGAACTACGTGACATTCCACCTACCGTTGGAAATGACATGATGAGGACTATCCATCTATGAGTGTGTTACCTAAATTTACACTATCCTTCATGTCCTTATTCCTCAAACAACTTTAGGCTTCATGACCACACCTATGTGTTTCTTGTAGAATTCTTCAAAGCGTCTTCTCGTGAGGGCCATGCTTAGAGATATGCCATAAGGGGGACACTTTGGAGACTTCTCTAAATACACCCATCACATTTGTTGACATCAATGACAACCAACTTTCCAACAACATCAATGACAACCAATTTTCCAACAGTTATTATTTGATGAATTTTTTTTATAAATAATTTGAATTATTGACTTGTACTTTGACGATTATGTTGGAAATATTGTTGTCATTGATGTCAAAGATAGGGGGATACTACAAATTTCCAAGATAAAAATTGAAATATGGAGATTGTTGGAAATATTGTTTTTGGATTTTCAATGCTTAGTTGGATACCCTATCTTTGAAGGAATTTTACTCTAGACACAAATCTCAAATGGGAGCATATGTTATATGGTTGAAAATATTATTCTGAGACCTTTCCAATGGCATATGAAATTATATCTAACTCCCTAAGAACAAGGAGATATGAATTTTTCTGTTTAAAATCCCAACCAAAAAAATTAGGTCGGCTCAACCAGTATTTATAGGTTGTCCATGAAAGTGAGAATAAAAATACTATAAATATAGGATATATGTGTGCATTTGAAGAGTATCCAAGAAAGATATTAATTATAAGGTGCACATAAATGATTTGAGGTGTGCTAAAGGAGTTGGGGTGTCATTTTGGGATCTAAAGGTGTGCAAGAGAAGTCTGAGGGTTTTTTCTTGGGATTTTCTTATTCTTAAGGCGCATTATGAAGGACTAAAAGTATGTGATGCTATAGAGTGCTTTGTTTTGAGGTTACGATGCTACCATTTGGGATCATTTTATGTGAATGATGCTATGAGGATCACTAGTTCATGAAGGATAAATATGACTAGGGTTTGAAGCTATGTATGAAGTATGAATCATGTAGGTGAAGTCAAAAGTACTTTGTTTATGAAGATATTGGATTGGTGTCTATACATGTGTTATTGATTTGGTTCTCAATGAAGGATATTGGTGTATTCATTAGGTTGGTGCCTACACAATACTTTGTTGAGATGGTGCTTAGGTGAGGGGATTGGTGTCTCCAACAGGTTGGTGCCTGCAAATATTGCAATAGTAGGTTGGTGCCTACAAGTGTTGTTGAGTCAACGATTAGTTGAGGGGATTGGTGTCTCTAGTAGGTTGGTGCTTGCAAATATTGTAATAGTAGGTTGTTGCCTACATGAATTTATAAATATAAGTTTTATGGTTTTCTCCCAATTGGGTTTCCATGTTAAAATATGTGCATTGTGATCTTAGTTTATAAGTGATTATTGTTTCTCAGCTAATGAATGATTGATGAATGGTTAAATAAAATAAAAAGTATCTTATACTGATTCACCCCCCTCTTAG
>JASDQU010736019.1:170514-186274 GCA_032191745.1 Picea mariana | reverse complement strand
CCGTTGGCCATCTATGTAGTTTCACTATCAATACCACAACTTAATTCTCGCCCTGCTTCTCCCTCTTCAAATGTAGGTGGCGGAGGGTCATCTACTAGCTCGCCCGAGAGTGGAGTGGCGTCCATTACAACCTCCACTCTACATTATGGTAGATAGAGGTCAAACTCAGCAGAATGAATGCGTTTAGACTCTCTAGTGATGCATGCTTATTTTCAAAGAGCATTCAATTTTGAATTTGAGGGCGTTGGATTAAACAAAAGCATGATTCTTAATTGAATCGGGTTGTTTCGATGTAGTTTTAAAAAATCTTTATTGCATTCTGTGAAAGAAAAACACTATTCCTAATTGAATGATGTTTCGATGTAATTTAAAAAAAAAATTAAAAAAAATGGATGCTTCAATGTGGATTTTATTTATTTTAGTTATGCATTGGAACAGTATTGGACAAGGTCAACCCACGTATTTAACGCCGAAAAGTTTAGCTGATAAAATTCCAAAGCAATGGCGTGTAGTTAAAGAAAACCCTAATTGACACAGTGCAATTATTATTTCTTGGTTTTTTTTGCTTTGCCCGAATCCATGTGGTTGATTGTATTATGATGGAGGGAATTCACAACGAATTGATGATTAAGAATATGTCGATATTTTCAATAGATAATTTAATATGTCATATTTTTAATAGATAATCATATAATTGGAATTTATGATTAAAAGATGATTAAATTTATCTATTTTTAATAGATATAAATCTTTAGACTTAATTAATAAATAGAAAAACATACAAAATATTATTAATTTTTTCAAAAATCTTATTAAAATAAATATATAATATTTTTCAATTAAAATTTTAAAAAATGTAATTATTTTTTGTTAAAAGTTTCATTAAATTAAAATTGTTTATTTAAAAAGTTTCGATTAAAACTTTAAAACAGTTTTATTCGAACATTTCATCCACTAATAGGTTTGGGTTTAAACTGGAGCATGTATCTTGTCTTCTAAACCTAAAACTTGTATCGTCCTTTCTCTATGTTGTCATTTTTTTTCTTATCCGCATAAAACATGTATGTTCATTTTCTTCATGCATGTTATCATTTTTTCCGATCACATAATTATATATTTTTAGTGTATCTTGTCATCTAAACGTAAAACTTGTATCGTCCTTTCTCTATGTTATCATTTTTTTTCTTATCCGCATAAAACATGTATACTCATTTTCTTCGTGTATGTTATCATTTTTTCCGATCACATAATTATATATTTTTAGTGTTTCAAAGGAATTTGGGGGAGTCAATCTAGTCATTGAAACTCGAAACTTTTCTGAATGTTCTTTTTCTATCTTAGTTTTTAAGATATGAAAATTATAGGTTAAAACATAAACATCATTATATATGTAGTGATATTTGAGTTAATTATATAATTTAAATCTTATTTTTATTTTTAACCTAGTTAAAATAAATATCATTATGTAGTTTATATTTAAGTTAGTTGAATAATTGAAATTTTGTTCTTCATGTGTAGGATGGTCAGTGATAGTGTGTGTTGTTAAGGCACTTTATGATTTTAAAGTTATCTATGACAGTCATGTTAAGCGTTGGTGTAGCTCAAACTAAATACAATTGTCAAATAAAAAAAATTTAATAATTGTACATATTTATTCAAAAATTGAAGGATATATTTTATTTTTTTTAATTGATATATGAGAATAGTAAAAATGAAATGGCAAAGTGTGTCTAATTCCATTAATTTTTTATGAATTTATTTTAGTATCAACAACTTCATATATTTTGAGAAGTTATTTTTTTTTTTTAAATATTTTGTTATGATTATTTTTCTTTAGTATATTTGATTAAGGGGTGGGTTTCAGTTTCTAGGAGACTTGAGTTCAATACTCTTACAAAGAGGAAATTGAGTTCAATACCCTTACAAAGAGGAGACACCCAAAATTCCAGTCATGTTAAGGGTTGGTGTTACCAGACCAAATGCCATTAACTAACATTTTTAACAACAAAAAAAATTGTCACCAAAACTCTTAATTATAAATATTTTCAAAACACTTTAAGAGACATAAACAACTTAGGGTTCATATATGTTTTTTTTTAAATATTTATATAATATAAGTGTTTCTCTCAATCTAATCAATAAGTTCAAAAAGATTTACAAAAATTGGCTCACCACTTAGATGAAAATGTCTTGCATATTGATCCAACAAAAAAACTCAAACTCAGTGTCTCAAACTTCATACACTCCCCTAAGAGAAAAGCCAATGCAAAAAATAGACTTTGTTTCTTAAATACCCAAATAAATGCACTTAACTTCACACAAATTCAAATAAATATAACGAAATACATTTCAACAAATGGATTGTAATTCCCATACCCAACAAATTGTCATTTATTTTTTCAATTAAGAAAGAAAGAGACTTTATACAATCCCCTAAAAGTTCAACAAACTAACTGTAGTTCCCCTGCCAATTGTCAATACTTTTGTCAATTAAGGAAGAGAGAGGGTCTTTATCAACAAACGAACTGTAGTTCCCATACCCTCCCAATTGTCAATTAAAGAAGAGAGAGGGTCTTTCTAATCGCATTATTGTTTGATATACCTTCTTTTAAGATTGTTCTTCTTTAGCTCAACTATGAACATGAATTGTGCTCACTTTATACGCTGTAAGGAGTATTTGTCAAATTCAACTCTAGCTTGATATGGTGTAATTGTGCTCACTTTATACGGTGTAAGGAGTATTTGTCAAATTCAACTCTAGCTTGATATGGTGTAGGGCTCAAATTCAGATAGAAGGAGGAGCTTATCAGTTATGATACTAATAAAAATATTGTTCCCAATAATATGCTTTTTTATCAATTCTCTAATCTTCAACATTAATATTGTTCCCAATAATATGCTTTTTTATCAATTCTCTAATCTTCAACATTGAAACATTGAGTTCTCGAAAGCATAGGCTTCAACAATGTCAAATTAGAGAGAGTGTTGTTTTCTAGCTTGATATGGTGTAGGGCTCAAATTCAGATAGAAAGAGAATCTTACCAGTTATGATACTAATAAAAATATTGTTTCCAATAATATGCTTTTTTATCAATTCTCTAATCTTCAACATTGAAACATTGAGTTCCGGATAACATAAGCCTCAACAATGTCAAATTAGAAAGAGTGTTGTTTTCTATTTTATTTATTTTATTAAAAAGAATATGGTGAATACTAATTTATTTATATATTAATGTAACTTCTGTGTTTTTATTATTATATTTTTTTTAAATAATAAGAATTTATTTCAATAATCTATAATATTTTGTACATAGCATATCAACAAAACACAACATTGTAACAAAATTTTAACCACCTAAAATAAAATAGCTAACTAAAACATTTTATTATAACAAATATAATAAAAATAATTCATTATAACTACACTGCTACATAATTAAACAAAATATATAACAATCATTAAAAAAAAATTAAAAGAAAAAGTTGAATATTAAATTTCAACACTTATAATTGAGTTAAGATAAAAAAGACAATACTAAATATTAAAAAAATAGCTAACTAAAACATTTTATTATAACAAATATAATAAAAATAATTCATTATAACTACACTTCTACATAATTAAACAAAATATATAACAATCATTAAAAAAAAATTAAAAGAAAAAGTTGAATATTAAATTTCAACACTTAAAATTGAGTTAAGATAAAAAAAAACAATACTAAATATTAAAAAAATAGCTAATTAAAACATTTTATTATAACAAATATAATAAAAATAATTCATTATAACAACACTACTACATAATTAAACAAAATATATAACAATCATTAAAAAAAATTAAAAGAAAAAGTTGAATATTAAATTTCAACACTTAAAATTGAGTTAAGATAAAAAAGACAATACTAAATATTAAATTTCAACACTTAAAATTGAGTTAAGATAAAAAAGACAATACTAAATATTAAATTTCAACAAGTTAAGATAAATTTTTATTGTTTTTTAAATTTGACTAATTAAAATTAAAATTCTATATCTTGCCTTTTGTTTTTATATTAACATCACATTAATTTTAATTTTTTAATTATTATATAAATGTTTTTTTTAATAATTCATTTATAAAAAATAAATTCTATTATTATTATTATTATATATTTAAGTTACATTATATATCTTGTCATATCTTATCTATATTCTGATATAAAAATATCTACATTCTCTTTATATAATTAAGTGAAACAGAGTCTAAAAATTCTACCTCTTTATTTTTTAAGAGCATATCAAAAACTTAAAAAGTTTAGATTATATTATAATATTATATTAACTGGCACAATCACAATTATGTGGTTAATTAATGTCAAAAAGCATATATCATTAAAAAAAAAACCTAATTCACCTATTTCATTTACAAACAAACCCTAATTCACCTATTTCATTTAAAAAAAACCCTAATTCACCTATTTTAATGTGAATGCACTGTTAATCCTATACAGGACTATCTACGCTCAGAGGTGGCATGAACTGTGCCTTCCACTGTATAAATACACAGCCTTTAGGTTATCTGTATAAATGCTGCCTTATTAATTATCGATCCATTTTGCCATATTACTATATTTTTAACCGTCAACATCAAAATCATTCAAGATCAAATTCAAGTTCAAGTGCATGTAATGTTTCTGAGCGATCTCACTACAATGATTTCACAGTAAATGGAAGCTGCTTGAATGGAAATAGAACAGCAGATCTGAATTCAAGAAATAAATCAATTGTTTTCATTACAAATATAATTCGACCTATTTATGCATCCTGGTCATCCGCTAAACCACGCATTGGCTTCGAAGGCTCCACATCATCTGGCCTATTCCCAACGTCTTCTTCGTAAATGTCAACATCCCACAATGTGAATAACTTCTTTATCTGAGGAGAAGGGCTATAGCCTGCGGATGAAACTGATCCATCAACAACTTCTTTCTCATGGATATTAGCTGGACTATGAGAACGAGAAAGGGAATTAGAACTCAATTCCGAATGGAGGAATATAACTGAGTCATCAACAATTTCTCTCTCATGGTTGTCGTCTGGACAAATCGTGTTTAAATCCTCGAACCAGATGATTCGACTGCACATAAAGGTGGTCATAAAAAACGCCACAGAAACCTCTTGAACACCTTACTGTCATAGGTTATATATATTAAATATATAGCATATAGAATACATTAAGTATAATCATAAAGGAGGTAAATTCAAGAGACGGTACAGTAACCCGAGGGCATAAAAATCCAGCAGGTGGCGGTAGGCATTCACGAACACGCGGTAAGGAGCGGTCATGAGATGGCGGCTGGTAATATGAAAAGTTAGGTGTGGGTATCAGAAGGCCAGTTTAGAAGCATGACGTGGGCATTTATTTAGATGTCATGGTTTAATCTTACTTAATTATTTAAATGTGGCAATTACATATCCTTATAGTAATTTTTTAATGTGATTAGGTAAATGTTAAAAAGTAAACATGTTAACGGATGCCTTGATAAATGCAAGAAAATTATGAACAATAAATCTGACCCATTGATTTTGGAGGATGACTAAGAATATGCCAGCATCTTCAATGCATAGCCATCGAATTAGGGTTTAAGGTTAAATAAGGTTAAAAGATCATTAATTGTGCCCATTATCAATAAGTGTACGCCTTTGAGCGTAACAAGTTACTGATATTTTTACACTAACTCTTAGCATTAAAGTGTAAATTCTTACACTTAAAGTGAATAAATTCAATAACCAATTGGAAATAATAAACATGTTATATTGATGTTTTTAATAAGAATTTGAAAAATGATTCAATGATGTGGGTATATTCTTTATACAATAGTTGGAGCCTTAAGATATAAATCCCGAATTTCGGAATTTCGGAGGATTTACTAACATGAGGGTTAGTAATGTTCATCGAAGCTCAATCCTTGTAGTAGTGCGTGCATGGGAGAGCGGAAATTTTGATAGTGCGGCGGGTTAATTTATGTTAATGAATTCCGTGAATAAGCCATGTCTTTAGCGGTCATTTACGCGCGTCGCTAAACTATTTCTAGTCCTTCCACTCGTTAACATTTTTTTTTAAAGGCTTAAAGCATATTCATTTTGATTTTTTTTCTAATGGTTTTATTTACCAAAATGTAGATAGAGCATGTAATTTGTTATGAGTTTAATATATCATTTGTAAGAATTGAATTTGTAAAAATTGAATTTAAGTAATGAAGATAATTATCATTTTTTTCAATTACCAAAACTAAATTCAATTAATAATTAATTTATTAATTTTTTTAATTATTAATGATATTATAATAAAATCCATAATATTAAAATATTAATTTATTTAAAATTTTATAAAAATTTAAATATCTATTTATAAATTTAATATTAATATTCTTATTAATTATCTACTTCTTATTAAATGTAAATCTTTTTTAAGTGTGAAAAGCCATCTTTTTTTTTTGTTTGTTAATTTGTGCAGGACCTGGGATTAACCTCAAAATCACCCGGGGATCGTACCCGGCCTGAGCCACACCAACCTTTAACATGGTTGGATTTTTTGTCCCCGCAAGTTTCGAACCGGTGACTTTAACATCATGGAGTGGCTTAACAACACACTCCGTCACCGACTGTCCTACACCTCGGGACGTGTGAAAAGTCATCTTTATTCAAATAAGAATCTTAATTAATTGTGAAAACTTATTTTCAAATACACATAAGACATGGTGAGGAAATATAGAATTTGTAATTTGTAAATGTGCAATATCTACTTATTAAAATTAATTAATTACTTTTAAAGTAAAAAAAATCCAAAATATATAAACATCCAATTTATATTAATAGATTTGAAACATTAAGGTACAACTTTAATGTTTATACTAAAATTTAAATATAAAAAACACTAAAATTTAAATATAAAAATTTAAGATAAAAGAATAAAATAACTATGTGCTCTGAAAAGAGAAAAGAGGGAGAAATTACGAGGTTGTTAGGCGTACAAGATGTATGTGTTGGAATAATGTTTGTAATATATTGATTTGGATTTGATTTGAATATGTTGAAGATTTATAGGAGGTTATTGAGAGATTTTTTCAACAACTATCTCTATATTTAGAGATAGTTGGATCTGATTCCAACTATATATACCTGTAATATTGTTTGTAATATGAATGTAATAGAAATTATTATTTATATGTTATGGTTCTTCTCACAAATTTTAATTTGGTATCAAAGCTTGAACTAGCTTAAATCCTTCACGTGATAGCCACGAGATATGAAAGCCATGATAAGCAAACTTTTGTAAATATGTTAACATAGGGGAGTGGATTCCATTGTTTATTTATCTGTTGTGTAAAATAATAGTTACAAGATTGTGCCACTGTGTGAAAAAGAGCATGATACATTTGTGAGAGGAGAACCAACGTCCGGATAGGAGAGAGCAACATCCGTCGTGTTTTATTAAGAGAACCGTCATCTACTGTGTGTGTAGATCGTTGGAGAAGGAGCCACTGCGTATCAAAATTTCTGGATCCCATGCTCAAAGCCCACGAACGAGAGCCTACCCCGCGCGCGTGGAAATCAAGGCAATTATGATTGCATGGAGGCTGTCTGGTGAAGGACTCGTTGCATGGACTCGCGCTTGAAGATTGCTCCCAGATTATAGAAGAATCTTTGCCGCCTTTTTCTTGTTGTAGAATATTGACCAGAATCACTCTTGTGCTCATATTCACAGTGTTTTTGGAAGCAAAGAAAAATGGCTGTCATTCTGGATATGAGCTCTTTCTGTCGAAAGATGTTGTAAGTGGACAAGAATTTTCTATGCTATTATAGGGAGAGTCTAGGTAACATGTTTCTAGCACCCCAACATGATGGTAAAGGAAAAATGATTGTGTTGTTGAAGAAAATCCTTTTTGGCACTCCTAGAAATGAAGGGAATTGGATGTGAAGAACTCATTTATTATTTGTCTATATTTATATTAAATAATGTAATGTTTTTTGATATATTCAATAACTTATTGATATTTCTATTTATGTCTTTGTGAAGGAAATAATTGCAATAATCTTGTTGATTGGCATTGACATCAAACCAAACATTCATGTTATCTATTGTTGCTTGAGCCATACAATATATACCAATTGTTTGTTTGAAATTTAATATATACCAATTGTTTGTTTGAAATTTAATGTTGGAGTAATTTATTATTTTGCTACTGGAGTATTGTAGAAGAAAAAAAAGAAAATGCTAAGTTAAAACAATTGGCTTATGTTGTCTAGAATTATGAAGAAAATTTCCAACTTATTTCTTTTCTCAATGTACATTTGGATGTATATATTCATCTTTTGATGTTATATAATCTTGCACTTAAGAAAACACTTATCTTCCATGTTAATGCCAAATATCTATGTATATATTCATCTTTTGATGTTATATAATCTTGCACTTAAGAAAACACTTATCTTCCATGTTAATGCCAAATATCTATGTTACTGAGGCATTTCTACTCTTAATTATTCTTGGGAATATTACCTATGAAGATTACCATCCTTGTCCTTGAGTCATATAGGGGTGGTACATGTTAGCACTAGAAGTCACCCTCCGATTGTAGAGAGGGTAATCCCAGTACCCATCAAAGTTTTATGTCATAGGTTGGTTTTAAAGAGGTAAAATGGGCGCAGACTCAAGATGATATCGTTTTAACTCAGAAAACTAGACTGGTATGCACATGCATGTGAGGTCTTGATTAAATTCAGTCAGTAAGTTGGAGTAAGGATGAATAGAGGGAAGACTTTGGTCAGGAGAGTGTAGAGGTCTGTCATAGACATCAGGTCTTCCAACAGCGTAAGGAGGAAAAGCTTCAAAAACAAGATCCTCTTGGATTCAAAATTTCAGGAAACTTAAAGAACGTAAATAACAACACTGCAATCAAACATACATTACAATACAGTCAAAACAATCCATGTGAATCCTTCAATCATGGACACTTCAATATCAGAGGAAAATATGATGAAAAATAAGTTGATTTTAATTAAACAAGAAGTCTCATATCCAAATACATAACCAAAGAACCAGAAGCTTCATCAAAAGTTTACAATACAGGAGCACTGCTCAACCATCGACCTTATCAAAATACTAAAATTTCCTATATATACTAAAAAATGATGCAACCACCGACAGCGTGATCGGACCTCTGCATTTAAATCTTTTAGTCAGTGTATGCTCTATCAGATTATGCTCTACATCTTCGGCTTCTTCACCTGCCTTTGTTTGATTGAGCAGAAAGAGTTCCTACTCTTCTTGAGTAAGGAAAATAGCCTCATTGTCATGAATGCCCATGAGATTGATATGGGTGTCCTCCAATTCCTCAATAACTCCCTCCCCTTCATCAGCATATTTTTCCTGTAGAGGAGGTCTGATCTATTGATCTGGACCCCTCTGCTCTCTTTGATCCCTCGGGTCTCTCTGTTTGATTTGAGGAGGGTTTCTCCTAAAATTGGGGTTTAGAACCTGAGGAGCAGGTGTGTTGTCCCTTGGAGGATTTCTGTCTCACAAATTCATTCTTTCCAGCATTAGTTCCACTGTTCGGGCCAAAGAATCCAGTTTGGAATTTGTGTTCGATGTGGAAGGTTCTTCTTTGATCGTGACTCTTCTTTCTGACCTCTATCGTGCCTTCATTGCCAAAAGATTGGCCTCCACACTAATAGCACTTTTCTGCATGTCTTCCAGGGTGGTCGAATTTCTTTCCCTTAACTGGTAAGACATGTCAGCATCAAATCCGTTCGGGAATTTAATTAATGCAAGACCCTTTGAGGGTTTGATTTCAGTTGGGATTGCATTGTACAGGTTGTTAAAACGGGTGCAATAGTCTTGAACCATCTCGCCTTGATTTCTTTTTATATTCTCGTATTTTGACAAGATCTGGAGAGGGTTTTTCTTTACTTCCCATCTGTCGAGAAAACTTCTTTGGAACGTGACAAGGTCAGGGACTGAGGTGAAAGGTAAAGCTTTGAACCATTTTTTGACGTCACCTGTCAAACTTTGGGTGAACAATCTCATTTGAACATCAACCTCATCAACTTATTGCAAATCAAAACAATCGTTCATTTTGTCAACATGTTGTTGGGCGTTCAAAGGTCCCGTTGCATCGTACTGTGGAAGTCTTGTTTGATAGTCTTGGGGCATGGCATGTAACGGCGCAGCCAACACCAAAGGAGAATATCGTGCTACCATGATAAATGGAGGAGGTGGAACGACAACTAGGATGGTTGGTGATGTAGCGACTGAAGACCAAGACGAGGGACTAGACAGTACTGAGGTGGCGATTTGTAGTTTAGTCGTGGGAGACAAGACATCAGGGGTTCGGGGTTGCAACACAGTTGGGTCAAAGACGAGTCCAGTCAGGAAACTGTCAGACCATGTTCTAACCAGGCTTCGCTGCGGAAAGGTATCAAGATCAAGATTTTGAGAGATAACTGGTTTTCCTGAAAAGGAAGGAGCGACAGCTGAGGTCTTTCACCTGAGCAAATGTTCGGGGTTATCTATCACTATCGCGGGTTTTGGGTCTGGATGAGATTGAGTGTGAACATTCTTGGAAGCCATAACTCTTTTTGGTTTATATATATATATATATATATATATTTTTAATTTTGTGAATCTGAAAATATATGTACAACGTTTGATCAACCTCTGAACATTACTTTCTTTTCAAATTTAAACGTTCTTTTTTAGGGGAAAGAAAACGTGAAATTAACAATTTTTAGTTCTTCCCCAGTGGAGTCGCCATTATGTTAGCACTTGGTAAATTTCCTAGAGGTTGAAAGAGAAGAAATCTACAAAGGTAACTTTATCCAACTGCTTTTAAAGCTGGGATCTATCCCTTCCAGCTTCAGAGAGGGATCTCTCTATATGATTTAGCTTTGTTTTTAACTTTAGATATTAGGCTAGGTAAAGAAATAGGTAGATTTTTGTTGTAAAGTGTTTTTTGAATTGGTTGAGACAGTTTACACATCCATTGGGCTATGGGGTCTGTGCTTACATAAAATATGAAATACAACCAGAAACGTAAAGAAAGACTTCCACAGGGCGAGATAATATACTCACTGGATCTTTTAATAGCTTAAATGATGAACAGAAGAAAAGATGAGAAAGATAAATTCAACTGAGAAGCAGTTAAGAATTCCTTAATTGAAAACACCAGAAGATAAACACTAAAACCTTTCCGAGTCAGAAACAGGGTATCTAAGATAAATCTTGCAACATTCGCTACTCTTAAAGATTAGTTTCAGAAAACAATATGATCACAAAGCAAGAAAAACATTTAACTTAGAGAACAACATCACCAGTGAATACACGCAAGAATCCTGTAAAAAGTGCCTCATTTTCATTAATGGTAGATCTCTTAAAAAATGTTACAGTCTGATAGCGCTAGGGTGTGAGAATCAACAACCCTCAATACTTCGAAAAGTGAAGTATTTATAATTCCAATTACAAACGTTCCTGTCATAACTAATCAGGACGTGCTCATTCTATTTTTAGTCTAACTAATTTAACTAATCAAAACTTCTTGGTGACTTGGTGCAACTGCATGCGGAAATTCTGGGGTAGGTCGTTGGCGAGGTTCCTGCGCAACCTCTTCTGACTGGATAGGTGACTGGACCTGGACAACTCATCTGCTTAATCGAGTAGATCGCAGATTTCCTCCCATCTTAGATGACTAAGCACAGTGACTTTGAGCAGTCTCCGATACACTTCGTCCATTTCTGTATATTTGGCAAATGTGGGCTTAGTGAGGAATATGTATCGAATCTCGTGTTGGATGTTGATATCCAACTGAAGAGCATCCATGAATGTTTTTCCAGTGATGCTCTCTTGTATGCCAGCAAACTTGGAACTGTCCTTAGACACTTCAGCCAATCTCTTCTTGTAATCCGGAAGTGTCATCATTTATCATTAATGACTTTCAGACCAGGTAGGCCTTTCTTTTGGAGAGCCTCAATATTATTAAAAAACTTTTGTACCCCCTGGTCCATGATCTGAACCTTTTCTTCCAATTGAAACATTAATTCTCTCTTGGTCAAAACTCTCTTGACCTCAAGTCTCTGTTCTATCTTCTATCTTCAACTCTTCTAGCTCTTCTCTGGTCTTGGAATTGAGGAATTTGATTATATCATTTGCCTGAGTTGGTCTATCTCCCAATTCCACTCTGATCTTCTCAATAACATGTTTACTCCTCTGGACCAACTCATTCTGTTCAAACATGATTTGGATCATGGGCAGGTCTCATTTATGGACTTTGTGATATCTGTCCATACATTCTCTTTGACCTTAGCCAAAGTCTTCCCTGTCATTGTTTGCTTTTGGAGCTGTTGTAACTCCTTCTTGAGCTGCTCAGTTACCTACCTTTCTTTGGATAGGCTGGTTTGGAAAGAAGTTTTGAGTTCCTGGAGGTTCTCAACTTCCTTCTTCAGCTTGTTGATTTCTGTCTCTTGCAGGTTCATTTTCTCCATGGATTTGGCGAGATCGACTGTCCCTTCCTGAGGTGTCACTGGTGTGGCAGATGGGATTGTTGTTACTGTTGTTGTTCTTGTCCCTGAGATTGGGATAACAGTCAATGGGATGGCTTCCATAGACTTCAGCTGTTATTTCTCCTTTAGCAGTTTCTCCATCTCTGCTTCCAGTTCTTTGAGCTAGGCGTTCTGCTCCATGAGCAACTTAAGCATTTCATCCTTCTTGCCTTCTTTCTCTTCTATCTCCTTCGCCTGTGAGTATTTTGTAGGCGGGAGTTTCAGTTGTTTCCTCAAGGAGGCGATGTCTGCATTTTTCTTCTTTATCATCTGTTCTCCAGCTATGACATTTGCGGGATCATAACCGATCTTGAGGACCAGCTCCTCCAACGTCTTAATTTTGTTGTCCTTTACAAAGGACGATATTTTTTCCATCTTGAGTTGTGTTTGAGCATTATTGAGCGACACCTGAAATTTGGCTGCTGAAGCAGAAGCATGTGCCAATGTATGGAATACCATCTCACCTGTTTGTTTGTGCAGATCCATATGATCTGCTGGGTGCACGTCCTTTGCCTGGAATTCGAAGGTGGCCATCTTATAGTCCAAGATCACCTTGGGATCTGGAACCTATGCTTGGAGGAAGGCCATGTGCATCCTGCCCTTTTCTGTGTCGACTGCAGACAATAGTCTATGCTGTACAGTCGACATTTGTTTTCGAAACTGAGCATAAGTACTACTGGTAAGGGTTTGATTTTTCTTCTTGATCAGCTCGTACTTCTCAAAGATTCCCAATTTGGGCTTAGTCTTGCCTTGTTGAGTGTCCAATGGGGAGTTTGTAGACTTCTTCGGCACAACTGGAGTGATTTCTTTATACAAGCTTGACCCGAAGGGTGGAATGACACATTTAGTCAATGTGGTAGGAGGGGCCTCTTTCTCACCAGTAGGGTTGGGAACTGTGGTTGTCTTGGGCCTCTTAGTATGTAACTGGAAATCTTCAGATGACACCTCTGTGATAGGCGGAGACGAATATTGTCAAGGCCTCTTTTCTTTAGGGACCTGTGGTGTAGTATTTGGTGGTACAGTGGCTGGGGGAAACTATTGTTCCGCTTCGATCAATGTATCAGGCACCCATACTGTCTAATTGGTAAATTTTTCGATCTCGAGCTTAGACTCATGAACATACGGGATGCTTTTTTTTCTCATCCGCATTTCTGAAATGATCCCGCATGGATCATAGTGCCATGGGAAAATCATAAAGAATTTCATTTCTTTTAACATTTTGTCAGCTTCTTCCCCGGCGCCTCGACTATTGCAGATGAAAGAGCCAATCTGCCCCTTGATCCTCAATTGCTGCTTCTTCTTCAGGGAAACAAAATGAATGTCATCTGAATTCGTGATCTGCCTTATATACTCTAATGCAAAGATTCTTACCGGCACATATTTGGGCAGCTTGTAAGGTGCCAACTCGCACCCGAATACTCTGATCTCTGTGTGGTTCTGATACAAGTACCAGTCCCCTATCTTTACGTTGTCCGAGAGATGTAGAATTCTCTGGACCTCGTCGTTTATTCGTGGCTCAGTCCTGCCACTCAACATGCTTAACACAGGGTGGTAGAAAAGATCAATAAATGCCTTGAAGCTATACTCTGTGGAATTGTGCTTCAACAAAGATGTCCACGCTGTGACTGGCTGAGGCCTTCCATCTACGTCCATTTTTTGCATAGAAAAACTAAATTTATCTTCTTGATAGAAAACAAACATGTAAGCCAATATGGACGGATATCTAAACATGCCTTCTGTGCCAAAATTCATGAACTGTTCGTGAATATTGTTGGCCAAGAAGGTACTAAAATCAAACTGTGTGGTGGGTTTTTCATCTGTGGAGAAAATATATAGAAAACTCAGAATGGGCTCATCTACCCACTGGTCAGAATAGTATCCTAACAGAGCACAGAGGGAGGAAACGATCTGATTTCCCTTGGTGGAGAACATGGACGACGGGTAAGGGGGATTTGTGGAAGGGATTTGAGCGGAGGTGGGAAGGAACAACTCGAATATTTGAGATCTTTGGGGAAAATTCATCTTTTGATACATCTCTGTAAGGATTTCTACGTTGAATGGGGAAACAGAATCAGCATGGGGGATTTGCATCATTTGATCTATGTCTTCGGGCGTGATTAAGAACAGAGCGTCTTCGGATGAGGAGATGACAGCCCTCTGGTCGAGAATATAATGAGCTTGGCATTTAAGGGCAAATTCGGGAAAGTGGTGGATCTGGGGAAATAGGTACAGGGGCAAATTTCACTCCCACAGTCCAATTTCATCGCTCTGGTCCAGGAACACCTCCCAGAGCCATGACTGGAGGTCTGAGAAATTGAAATCGCATATGGTATCCATGATCAATCTATCTTTGTCGACCAATGATATTTTGTCCAAGTCGACAGGAGGTGGGAAAAAAGAATTCTCCTCTCCTTCTGCTTGTCTTGGCTTTGGCGCCATCTCTGGAACAATACCTGCAATAAACACTAAGTTAGTGGGGTCGACTGGTTGTGGATGAAGGTGACGGAAAAGTGATGGAGGAGTAAGAGGTAAATTTTCTGGTGCGATGGACGAATAGTGAATGAAGGGGGAAAATGGTAGTTTTATTTAAAACTGGGGTCAGTTGGGCAAGTTATCCCGTAATAAATGGACAACGGGCCGCTTGGGGGTGAGTTGGTAGGTGACGGTGGCCAAAACATACGGACATGTGACGTGGAGGCTAGGGATTGGATTTAAAAGTCGCAATAAGGGGCTGATCATGAGTGAAAAGGTAAGAGACTGACAACAGGAACTGACAGTAGTTATGGGATGGGACACAGCTCGGGAGCAAGTGGAACAAGTGGGAGATGACGTCCATGAGTGACGGGGGTTGTCAGATAACAGATGGGGGATGGGACTTCAGGACCAATATGATGACGACATGTATGACTAGGGGCCCGCCAGAGGAGAATAACAATTCCAGACCCCCCCCCCTTTGGTTAAAAGTAGAACATCAAGGGGGGCCCGAAAACCATCTTGAACCGTTGATCTGCGCGCCCATTTACTGGCCGCAGATCTTAGCGCGCCTTTTATTTCTCATTCCGGACCCCCCCCCCTCCATTAAAAGCAGAACGGATAAGGGGGTTCGGAATCAAATCTGAGCCTTTGATTTCAACACTCGTCTCTGGGCCGTCCAGATGTGTGCAATTCTTATTACCAATTC
>JASDQU010736019.1:159957-170464 GCA_032191745.1 Picea mariana | reverse complement strand
GGAGCATAAATCAGGAGCAGAGAAATATGTGCTGGGAAAACTTAGGATAAGTGTTTCTTTTTTTTCCAAACTTTTCACCTAGACACCACCAAGGGACTTCAACCAAACTATTCTTACGCATTTGAGACATAGTGTAACATTTTCATCAAGCTGGTTTCATTGGGGGGAAACAAATGAAGCAACTAACCTACATGCTAACCTATCTTCCTATGACATTTAACTCAGATTAAACTGTTGGGTTAAGAAATTACTCTACCTAAGGGCTATCTAACCAGGATTAGACAGTCTGGTCAAATTTATTCACTAATCTAACCTAAGGGCTATCTGACCAGGATTAGACAGTCTGGTTAGATTTATTCACTAATCTAAACTAAGGGCTATCTGACCAGGATTAGACAGTTTGTTCAGATTTATTCACTAATCTAACCTAAGGGCTATCTGACCAGGATTAGACAGTATGATCAGATTTATTCACTAACCTATCAACATTAAATTTAAAAAGAACTTGGCCATGCTTAAAAGGTATGGCCAAGTTACTATTATTGCATGGGGTTTTCATTTCAATTCTTTTATGCCCTCTTTTCCTTTTCTTCTTTTTTTTTTTTTTTTTTTTTCTCTTTTCAAATTATTTGCAGAATGAAAAATCATTTGTCAGCAAAAACACTAGAGACAAATAATATCTCAGTCACCAGTTGATTCCCATAATTTATGGGGTGATAACACTATGGAACCCTCCAATGTGACCTCTGCTATGACCTTAGGCCCAACTTTTGAGTGTTTTGAGACTTCGCATTTTGCGAAGTTGGAAGTTAGCTTACCTCATTTCGTCCAATTCCTAATTCTCCGACTTCATGAGTGTTAGATCAATGGTCCACGGCCTTCCACAATCTGATGGTCCAGATCTCTTTTTCGCGAATCAGGACTTCACGTTTCAGGACTCGGGGTCATATTTGCTCGAATTTGGTTTCAAGCCTTTCCTCCAGCACTAAAATTTGAGAAACTTTGGGATTCTGAGGGCCCACGAGACGCTAATTTGATCTTCTCAGGAATTTTCGCCATTGAAGTTGATCTCACTTGTTAGTTTGAATTTTGAGCCGAAATGCACTGCTTTGAACGTTGCGCTTTGACGCTTCTTGTGCAGGCCATGAAACTTGGACAACCTGTTGCCCTTGACAACTATATGTGATAAAAAAAAATATATATATATATATATATATATATATTCATTAATTAATGGAGGATTGTTTAAAACTCTAGTTGTAAGGAACATTAGTGTTTGGCCACTACAATCTAGAAGTGATTGCATTTTCCTATCCGCATTATCCTATTTTCTATCAAGAGCTCGAAAAAGACAATAGTGATCATTCTTGGGGGATATATATGTTTTCCTGAAAATGGATATGGTTCTTTAATGTTTTCTAGCTATGCCCTCCTAGAAGACATTATTAGCTATAGAAGTTGCAAACCAAAGGCTTGGAGGATTTGTGGGATTTTTAAGAGTTTTAGGGAGAGGCCAATTCTGCATAGCTTCAATTTTCTTAGGATATACCCTTACGCCATCCTTTCCAACAATATGACCTCAGTAGTCAACTTTAGAGTCACCAAAAGAACATTTATACTGTTTGAATAAACTTTTGGTGCTTGAAGAGGAGATGGAGAACTTGATCAACATGGGTGAGATGGGTTGGCCATATTTTATTATAGATGAGAATATCATCAAAGAAAATTAACACAAAGTGGTAGAGGAAAGGAAGAAATACATGATTCATGAGACTTTGAAAAAGGGAGAGGGAATTACAAAGACCAAAGGCCATGACCAACAACTCATAGTGGACCTCATGAGTGTGAAATGTAATCTTTTGGATGTCTTCCTCTTTCATATGTATCTGATGGTATCCATAATAGAGGTCAAGTTTGGTAAATTATTGAGCCCCATTGAGTTTATCCAAAATTTCATTTATGACGGGAATGGGAAATAAGTCCTTGATGGTAAGTTTGTTAAGGGCACGGAAATCATGACACATGCGCCAAGTTCCTTCCTTCTTAAGGACCATGAATATAAGGTAAGAATAGGGGTTGGAATTCGGATGGATAACACCTGCTTCTAACAATTCTTCGACAATTTTCTCAATTTCATTTTTTTTAGCAAAGGGATGACTATAAGGGAAAAAATTGGGAGAAAAACAATCGGGGATTAAAGGAATGGAATGGGCATGGTATCCGTGGGAGGGGAGAAGGACCTGGGGAGTTTGGAAAATAGTGGAATGGTGGAAAATGATAACATGAAGGTCAGGGTGTAGTGGGGGTGTCTCAATTGCTTGAATGGAATGGAGTTGGGAAATGATGTCAGAATTACCTTTTTTGAGTAACTTTTCTATGCGCTGGGAATTGATAATCTCCAACAAACCTATTGTAATGCCTTGGAATTTATACGGTTGTCATTCTTGTTTGGATTTCATGGTTAAATCCTTAAAACCCATGGTTATGGTGCCAAGAGTGCGCAACCATTTAGCACCAAGAAGAATGTCAGAACCACCCATGTCAATAGAAAACATGTGAGATTTCAGGTTATACTGACCAATTTGTAATCCCACATTTTCACAATGCGCCCCATATTTCATGGAACCACCATTGACAATCATGATTTGAAAATTGTTGACAGCAAAAATATTGTTGGGTATGTGTTATATTCTTTGCATGACTAGCCTAACAGTCCGCTACGTTGCATCAAGTGCATAGGAGGGTTTGAGGGGGTGGCGCTAGGCCCCACCTTTGGGGGCAGCAACCCCAAGAAAAATGTTTTTCCTCAGTAAACGTGTCACCTTTTCTGCCTCATTTTTCGTGTCACCTCGATTTTCATGTCCATTGTTGGGAGGTTTTTCGGCACATGTTTTTTTTATGATGGTTTTCTATTTCTGGTTAAGGAATTAAAGTTTTTGACTAATACAGGTCATTGGGTTAGGGTTTTGGATGTTGTTGTCTCCTATATATATATATATTGTATTGTAAACAATGTATTATGTGAATGAATATAGAATATGTTGGTTTTCCTAGTTTGGGTTTCCAGGGGAAAAATCTCTATGTAATGTGTGTATTTTCCATTGTATCTTTTATGTTCTCTTACTGAAAATATTTTTGCAATAAATAATTGTAGAAGGTTAAAATCTACATTTGGTATCAGAGAAAATATTAGCTTCAAGGGGTGCCTTTGTGGTCAAGGATTTGGATTGGGACTGTGATAAGCCTTGTTACAGTGGAAGATCTGTGATATTGATTTTCCAGGTGATGAGAAATGTTGAGCAGTTCAAAAATTGATATTGACAAGTTTAATGGGAAACGTTTTGAGTTGTGGAAGATCAAGATGGAATATTTGTTGGTGGACAGAGATTAGTGGATCATGGTCGATCCAGGTACTCCACCTACAAGAACTTCAACAGATGACTAGAAAAAATTGGATCGCAAGGCGATGAGAAAAATCCGATTGTGTCTCGTATATTCATTATTACTAAACGTGTCAAAGGAAGCTACAACCAAGGATTTATGGGATAAGTTGGGGAAGTTGTATCAATCTAAATCCCTAGTAAATAAACTATTCCTAAGAAATAAGTTGTTGATACGGATTTTGAATCAGAACAAAATGATTAAGAAACTGAATACAATAAACACATATATAGGAAGAATAACACAAATATCCAGTGAACAATATCTTCTATTAAATAATGAAATAGGTTGAAACTATAAAACTGTAGAACTGAACCTTGCTCGAATGGTGGTAGTTATCTCTGAGAAGATATGTGGCTTCTACACACATCCTTCTGAGTAGAATTGATTACAATGAGGCTCAAGAGACCCTTTTCATATTAATCATGAATGCCAAAACCCTAGACATCCAAAAAACTAACCCTAGAAGGTGAAATGCCAAAATTCATGTGGGCCCTATGGGTAAGTTGGTGTAATTTGGTACCTCAACTTCCTAGGGTTCTAAATTTTGCATACAACCTATGTTTTAGGCACCTGATAACCCATTGGAAAGGTATTTTAGAGAACTACACATTCCACTATCATAATCTGACTCCATTTACACTCTAACAGTGGAGAGTCAAGAAAACAATGTTTAGGGGCCCAAAACATCCTTGGAAGTATAATAAGATGTGATGACATGAAAACATACAAAATAAGCTAGTTGGATTAGGAGAGAGGACACTCATATCCACTTGGAGAATGTGGGAGGCTTCAAAGATCCCCAAAAGTGCACAGATCGCAATTATAAAGTAGTACATAAAGACGTGTTGAATAAAAAACAAACACGAGGAGCCAGTTGGAATAGGTGGGTGGCCACCAATATCCATCTGGATCAATCCTCCCCCCTTAGGAAGAAATGGTCTCCAATGCGTTGGGTTCCCCCATCAGGTGATGAAACTTCTATTGGATTTGGCCCCAGGTAAGCCACTTGCCTTGGTGTAGGGGTTTCCCTGCCTTGACAACCTAATAAAGTTGGATCCACTGTTGGTGAGTGCCCTTGACCTGTGTGTCCACTATCTGATTGGTGGATGCTTGTTCCATGTAGACAAGGTTGAGATTTGTTGGTGACAGTTGTTCGATGATCTCAGAGGTGTCCAATAATGGTGGAAAATATGGCCGAAGGAGGTCCTTATTGAATAACGGATGCAGAACAAGGAAGGGTGGAGTGTTGAGCTCAAAAGCATTGCTACCCACAAACTTGGTGATAGTGTAAGGCCCATAACGAAGTGCGTGAAGATTTCGATGGGGCCTGATGAGACACTCCTTCTACAAATGTAACCATACTTTGTCACTAACCTGAAACTGGTGTGGTACCCTGTGTTTATCATGGCGCTACTTGTACTTATCATTGGATTTTTGCAAAATCTTCTCGACCTATTGGCGGATGTGCTGAATCCGCTCAATGAATTTGGTGGATTTTTTGATTGTAGACTGATCAGGGGAAGAGGTTGTCTATGTTGTGGCAAGAGGAAGTGCAACATCAATGGATCCCAAGGGTTGGAATCCTAGACCCACCTAAAATGGGATATGGCTGGTGGAACTATGGAGAGTCTTGTTGTAACTATGTTGGACATATGGGAGACTCTCGTCCCATGTACGGGGATGCTTAGAATTATACATGTGCAGGATGTGCACAATCATCCGATTTACGAACTCAGTTTGGCCATCAGTTTGGGGGTGGAAAGAAGTGTATTTTGTGAGATTGGTGTCAAACAAAGACTAGAGACTCAACCAAAATGTGTTGAGGAACCTGTTGATGGGTCTTAGATCCCTTTATTCAACAGTAGGAACCAAACCCGCCACTGAGGCCCAATTAGACTCTACATCGTTTAATAGTGGAATGGTTCTCCAACTCTTGTGGTTCGGCCAATTTATCGATGTGATTTAATTTTTCTTGTGAAGGATCTTCCTTCAGTTCAAACTATCTCTTTTTTTATTTTCTCATGGGTGGGACCGATATGAGATGTAAGCCATTGTAAACCAACTTGACAACAAAACAGGACTAAGTTCTAACTACTGGGGAAGAGGCTGAACTTGGGATAACCCGTTGCTCAAGCATGTAGATGACAATTTTATACCACATGCCTAGTACTAATACATTAACCATGTGAGCATCCAATTACTGTATGATAAATTGATATCTAGAAAGAAAACACATATGAGATAAGACAATGGAAAGAAAAATAATTAACCTACTTAATCATCCATCACATAATAACACCACGATTCATCTTCATCATTAAAGTAAATAACATCAAAATATTGCACCAGATAACTTGACAATAGATTAAATAGCTCTTACTCATTACATCATCGTTAATGAAATGAGATAGGAAATAGTTCTTCTCCATGTCCAATCACATGCATTTGATGAAAATAATTTTGTCTTCTGTATAGAAGGACTTCTCTATTAACGGTAGCTTCAAAATAATTCTTAAAAACCAGAAAGAAAGAGTTCTTACAACAACCATCGACCTTTAACTAATTGGTCGATGTTCTTATTTATAACATAAAATTCAACTGAAAATAATGGCTAAGTGTAGTTTAAACAAAACAAAATTTTCCATGTGGCGTCCTCTTCTAACAGTTTCTTTAACACTCAATTCAAGATATCCCCTCGAAAGGGTGAATTTTCTCATAATCCGACCAACTGATAAACAACTCATCGCAAGTTTGGGCCCATGGAAATCTATGTTGCTCCATCGGAGCCGCGTAAATTCCTCTGACCTCCACCGCATGCGCTCGGTACTTTACAAGATTGGTGTTTAACTATTGTATCATAGTCCGAGCTCTAATCGGATGTTCCATAAATCTTTGCACTCGTCCTGGCGTTGTTTCGGTCACCTTCGCTATCTCTTCGGCCCATAATAAATCTTTGTTGGTATGCAATTCGACTACGTCACACAAGTCGACAAAGTTTTCAGGGTTTCCGAACTTGGGGAGTCTGATATCCTTTATTTCTTTGTTAATTTTCCCCCAATGTTTCTCGCATTTGGCCCACTGCTCTTGAATTTCTTGGTGTGGTTCCTGATACATATTATCCCAATACCTAGCTGATCTCTTCATATGATCAAGACTTCTTTTTCCCAACACCCGAATGTCATGTTCTTCTTTATCCCAACCTTTTTGAACTAAATCATTGTATTCAAGTCTCTCTATAATTTCCTGCGCCCTTTCATTCCACCGCTCCATATACTTGCATGTTGCGAGTGCCATGAGAGTGTTTTCCTGGAGCGCAACTATCTTTTTAGTAAAAAGGTGCCTCTCTTTCTTGAATTGGTTGTAAGTTTCTTCGAACTCACTTCTCATGTATACCGTGGTCTGAGTGGCGCCCTGATAGTATTTAGCCAGATGGCGCAAATGTTCTAGTTCCTTCAGGGTGGTAGCCAACTCCTTTTCATCTCATTTGGCTCTGTCCAGGGTGGCATCTGAGAGATCCATCCCCACGTCGAGGAGCTCAGTATTTCTGGCATTTTTTGTGTTTATCAAGTTTTCATCTATAGTGATGAGGATAGAGAGATCCAACGTGATACTCCTTTTATTTGTATTTCTATGGATGATGGCCTTCCTCTTTTGATCATAGGAGATTACATAAATATTGGCTACCTCGTCCATAGGTTCGAGAATCTGTTCATCAACCCATGTGAGTGTGTTTCCCAAATTTCTCGTGGTGTATACTTGTTCAAGATCGGGTTCTTGAACTTTCGTGTTGTACTCTGAAGGCCCAGCCTCCTCTTGTAGCTTGTCCGGGATATGAGTATTGAACGGAATAGAGGTGTCAGGAAAATACTCGATACTTACTTATTCATCGGTCGTTGAAACATCGATTTCCTTTTGTAGGGATCCTTCCTTTGGCTCATTTTGTTCTGACTTGTCCTTTGGATTGTTTGCTCGGGTTTCCAGTGCATCGAGCCTCTTTGTGTCGGGAACATTTTCTGTTTCTGTTTCCTTTCATGGGATATCTTGGGTTTGGACCTCAGGAGAAGGAGAGGAAGTCTTCTCAGGTCCCTTTTCTTCTTGGAAATGCATAGGGGTCCCGTGAGATGCCTCTGGGCTTTCATCATCACTATATATATTTATAAACTCGCTCAAAGGATTAGGCGTGCTTGTTTCTACTGATACCCGGCCTGTCTCTAATTGAGTCATCACACCTATCGACGTTCCAGCTATTGGCATTGTGGATTTAGGGTCATATGACTCGTTGATGTTATCAAGGTTCATGAAATCAAGGTCGCTTGGCCCCACTGGGCTTTCTTCTGGGCTATCGGTTGGAAGCCTTGGTAATATGACGAGGTTCAGGTTATCCTACATCTGCTTCATTATCTGTTGGGCCTATTGATACATAAATCCCCCCATCCCCTGCACAGCTTGAACCTCATAGAAATTCCTATCTTGTATCAGGGTTACTTGGGGAATCTATGTTGTTTATGTGACTTCTTGAGGATCTTTCACTGCTTTGGTTAATTCAGGTGCTATCCTTTCTTCGTTGGCCCTGAGGATTTCTTGAGCCAATTGTTCCAATACTATTGCTTGTGCATCCAAATTCATGGCCTTAAACCTGGTTTCATTAGGGTCATCCATCCTTGCCACTACCTCATCCCAAATTTGAGCATTTTCGATGAAGATCTCATCCTCAAACGTGTCATGGGCATTTGGATAGCAGGATGATACCTGTGACACGTGCTTCAAGACTAGAACCTTGGGGTCATGCTTGCAAAAATGACCATTATGGAATCAGAACTCCAATTGTATTAACCCATCTTGCTTGGCCTGCACGGTTTCCTTTACCATGTAGAAACCAATATGAAACCCATAGGGTATAAAGGTCCACTTCTTATCCTTTACCAAAGTAGAATTATAATCTTGCAAGATGGTCTGATAACATATTTCCCCTACTACTAGTCGATTGGGGACATATATAGGTAATAGATGGGGTACTCTGGTGGCATCAAAAACCCTGTAAGTATCGCTCTCATCCAGATACCAATGACCAACTTTCGATATAACCTTTTTGGCTGCATCCGACAGCCTTGGGAACTCTTTCTTGAACAACAATAAATAAATACGTGCGATAAACTGATCGCAGATGAGAGAGTAGGATTTCTTGTACTTGTTCTCCTACAAGATTTTGAAATACACATGGACCAGGATTTTTGATGTGTGTCAGCTCAAGTTCATTCCGGCAAAGACATTTTTGGCACAAATGACTTCCAATAGATAAGAATCCATATATAAGGATGGGGTTTCTCCCCCTTTTGACATTTGAGCCTGTCGTATGCAAGTGCTCAGTTGTTTGGAGATGATGGAACCCCAGTTAAAACCTATTCTGGAAATGGATACCATATAATATAGAGGCATCCAAGCCTCTAAAAACTCGGAGCAATATTTCTCCCCATGCAATCGACAGAGGAGGGCCATTAGATAGATGTACGGTTGCCTCAGGTTAGCGGTCGGGTACCAGCCGAGGGTCCGATTGGTGAACTTTTTATCCTCTCTCCACCACGATGTCATCGCCTTGTTGGTGTCATTTTTCTCATAGAAGCTTACAACAAAATTGGTGTTTAGTTATTCTTCCGAATCTCTAAGCTTCTGGTAATTATGCACTTCTATTGGGAGGAAAACCTCGACACACTCGTCGTTGTCATCATTAACCAAAAATATTTGCGTGTTAGTGTGATCGATAAGCCATTTCAGGAGTTCGATGCAGGGGAATACTGGAGTCCTTCTCGCCACCATGTGCAGATACGCCTTTCGGACATTCAGGAGGAATTCATCGTCGAGTCTTCTCATATCAGGATAATTGTGAGGGGTATATTCGAGGAATTCCTCTCGCTTGATTTTCTTGAAAATTTCTTCCTAGCACGGGAATACTATCTTGGTCCCAATGTTCGCCTCTATGTCTCCAAAGGCCACAGATTAAACGAAACCCTTCTCGGTGGCTATTTTGATGACGGGCACTGTCTTTGGAGAAAATTCCAATTGTTTTGCAACCGTTGGGAGGAACCTTCTCCCGCCTCTGGTTCTTGTAGCTTTGTTGCTCTTAGATATTTCCTGGTGGTGGGTTTCTTCAGAGGCATCATTCCTGCAACCGAAAATGATCATTGAAATTGATTGACCCTTTAAATGTGTCGTATCTAGTGTATCTTAGAGATAAAACATCCCATCGCATCGTTTTCTTAGTGGGAAGATTGGGAATCGTTGATATCCTTATGCATTTTTTCGTCGGTATCCTCCTGAGAAAACTTCCAAAACTGACTAATTTCATTATATGATGATTATGTGGTAAAACTGGTTCAGGGTGTGACGTTGTTAGGAACCAAATATCAATATAGCATAGAAAAACCTCAGAAAAAGTACTCAACGCCTTGAAAAAGAGATAATTTTAGATAATAAGCCTCTTTGAGGGGGCAACCTCCTTTTACCCCACTTAAATTTCCAAGTACAAGATGATTCAAAATGAAAATGTCTCCTTGGTATATATAGGAGACTAGGAGGTATAATTACAACTAATGGCCTAAAGCCGACATAAATAAAATAACATTACTAATATAATGTGCCCCAATTAAGGGGTAATGAGCCAATATTAGGGCTTAACATGCCCCTCCCCTTGAGACAAGTGTTGTCCACAATGCTTGAGTAACTCTGGATGCTTCTGTATAAACAACTCATCTTCCCAAGTGGAATGTTCAGCCGGTAGTTTCCTCCATTTATTGAGATACTCTGAAATGGATCTATTCCTTAGCTGGAAAATTCTTGTGTCAGTGATAGCTTCAGGCTCCAATATGATTTTTCCTTCCTCGTCAAGTTCTGGAAATATAGTTTGAACTGGGATCTTCTCACCTATAACCTTCTTTAAGCATGAAACATGGAAAACTGGGTGTACTCGTGAAGATGCAGGCAGATCTAATTTGTATGCCATAGTACCAATCTTTTACAACACCTTATAAGGGCCATAGTACTTTGGTGATAATTTATTATCCTTCTT
>JASDQU010736019.1:127338-156042 GCA_032191745.1 Picea mariana | reverse complement strand
GATGAAACTTCTACTAGATTTGGCCCCAAGTGAGCCACTTGCCTTGGTGTAGGATTTTCCCTACCTTGACAACCTGATAAAGTTTGATCCACTCTTGGTGAGTGCGCTTGACTTGTGTGTCCACTATCTGATCAGTGGATGCTTGTTCCATGTAGTCAAGGTTGATATTTTTTGGTGATAGTTGTTCGATGATCTCAGAGGTGTCCAATAATGGTGGAACATATGTCCGAAGGAGGTCCTTATTGAATAACAGATGCAGAACAAGGAAGGGTGGAGTGTTGAGCTCAAAAGAATTGCTACCCACAACCTCGGTGATAGTGTAAGGCCCATAATGAAGTGGTCGAAGCTTCTGATGGGGCCTGATGAGACGCTCCTTCTACAAATGTAACCATACTTTGTCGCAAACATGAAACTAGTGTGGTACCCTATGTTTATCATGGCGCTACTTGTACTTATCATTGGATTTCTACAAAATCTCCTCGACCTATTGGCAGATGTGCTGAATCTGCTTAATGAATTTGGTGGATTTTTCAATCGCAGACAGATCAGGGGAAGAGGTTGTTTGTGTTGTGGCAAGAGGAAGTGCAACATCATTGGATCCCAAGGGTTGGAATCCCAGACCCAGCTGAAATGGGATATGGCTGGTGGAACTATGGAGAGCCTTGTTTTAACTGTGTTGGACATATGGGAGACTCTCGTCCCATGTATGAGGATGATTAGAATTGTACATGTGAAAGATGTTCACAATCATTCGATTTATGAACTCGGTTTGGCCATTAGTTTAGGAGTGGAAAGAGGTGGATTTTGTGAGATTGGTGTCAAATAGAGACTAGAGACTCAACCAAAAGGTGTTGAGGAACCTGTTGATCGGTCCTAGATCCCTTGATTCAACAGTAGGAACCAAACCTTCCACTGAGGCCCAATTAGACTCTACAACATTTAATAGTGGAATGGTTCTCCAACTCTTGTAATTCGGCCAATTTATGGATGGGATTTAAGTTTTCTTGTGAAGGATCTTCCTTCAGTTCAAACTATCTCTTTTTGTATTTTCTTGTGAAAGCTCTTCCTTCAGTTTGGACTATCTCTTTTTGTATTTTCTCTTGGGTGGGACTGATATGAGACGTAAGTCGGTATAAACCAACTTGGAAACAAAATAGGACTAAGTTATAACTACTGGGAAGAGGTCGAACTTGGGATAACCCGCTACTCAAGCATGCAAATGACAATTTTATACCACAGGACTAGTACTAATACATTAACCATGTGAGCATCCAATTACTGTCTAAGAAAATAATTACCAGAAAGAAAACACATATGCGATAAGACAATGGAAAGAAAAATAATTCACCTACTTAATCATCCATCACATAATAACACCATGATTCATCTTCATCATTAAAGTAAAGAACAACAAAATATTGCACTAGATAACTTGACAAAAGATTAAATATCTCTTACTAATTATAGCATCATTCATTGAATGAGATAGGAAATAGTTCTTATCCACGTCCAATCACATGCATTTGATGAAAATAATTTTGTCTCTGGTCCAGAAGGACTTCTCTATTAACGGTAGCTTTAAAATAATTCTTAACAACTAGAAAGAAAGATTTCTTTCAACAACCATCGACCTTTAACTAATTGGTCGATGTTCTTATTTATAAATAAAATTCAACTTAAAATAACGGCTAAGTGTAGTTTAAACAAAACAAAATTCGCCATGTGGCGTCCTCTTCTAATAGTTTCT
This sequence comes from Picea mariana, assembly GCA_032191745.1. NCBI lineage: Eukaryota > Viridiplantae > Streptophyta > Pinopsida > Pinales > Pinaceae > Picea > Picea mariana. The sequence goes on along the minus strand of JASDQU010736019.1, from coordinate 154,295 downwards.
TTAACAATCAATTCAAGATATCCCTTTGAAAGGGTGACTTTTATCATACTCCGACCAATTGATAAATAGCTAATCGCAAGTTTGGGCCCATGGAAATCTTTGTTGCTCCATTGGAGCCACATAAATTCCTCTGACCTCCACCGCATGCGCTCGGTACTTTACTAGACTAGTGTTTAACTGTTGTAGCACAGTCTAAGCTCTAATCATATGTTCCATAAATATTTTCACTTGTCCTGGCTTTGTGTCGGTCACCTTCGATAGCTCTTCAACCCATAATAAATCTTGCTTGGTATGTGATTCGACTATGTCGCACAAGTAGACAAAGTTTTTAGGGTTGTCAAACTTGGGGAGTCTGATATCCTTTATTTCTTTGTTAATTTTCCCCTAATGTTTCTCCCATTTGGCCCACTTCTCTTGAATTTCTCGGTGTGTTTTCTGAGACATCCTATACCAATACCCGATTGATTGCTTCATGCGATCAAGACTGATTTTTCCTAGCACCCGGATGCCATGTTCTTCTTTATCCCAATGTTATTGAACTGCATCAATGTATTCGAGTCTCTCTATGGTTTTCTATACCCTTTCATGCCACCTCTCCATATCCTTTCATGTTGCGAGTGCCATGAGAGTGTATTCCTAAAGAACAACTATGTTTTCAGTAAAACGGTGCCTCTCTTTTTTGAATTGGCTATAAGATTCTTCGAACTCGCTTCTCAGGTATACCATGATCTGAGTGGCGCCCTGATAGTATTCATCCAGGTGGTGCAAATGTTCTAGTTCCTTCAGGGTGGCGTCCAACTCCTTTTCATCTCATTTGGCTCTATCGAGGGTGGCATATGAGACCGCCATCCCCACGCCGAGGAGCTTGGATGTTCTTGTATTTTATTTCTTTATCAAGTTTTCCTCTGTACTGATGAGGATGGAGTGATCCAACGTGATCCTCATTTTATTTTTAGTTCTTTGGATGATGGCCTTCCTCTTTCGATCATAGGAGATCTCATAAATATTGGCTACCTCGTTCACAAGTTCGGGAATCTACTAATCACACCATGTGAGTGTGTTTCCCAAATTTTCGGTGGTGTATACTTGTTCAAGATTGGGTTATTGAACTTTCTCATTGTGCTCAGAAGGCCTGACCTCTTCCTGTCTCTTGTCAGGGATCTGAGTATCAAACAAAATAGAGGCATCAGGAAAATAATGGATACTAACTTGTTCATCGACCGTTGAAACATCGATTTCCTTTTGCGGGGATCTTTCCTTTGGCTCATTCGGTTCTAACTTATCCTTTAGATTGTCTGCTCGGGTTTTCAACGCATTGAGCCTCTTTCTGTCGGAAACATTTTCGGTTTCTATTTACTTTCATGGGATCTCCTAGGTTTGGACCTTGGGAGAAGGAGAAGAAGTCTTCTCATGTCCCTTTTCTTCTTGGACATGCACAGGGGTCCTGCGAGATGCCTCTGGGATTTCATCATCACTATATATATTTATAAACTCACTCAAAGGATTAGGCACACTTGTTTCTACTGATACCCGACCTGTCTCTAGTTGATTCATCACACCTACAATCCAGCCAGTGGCATTGTGGATTTAGGTTCATCTGACCCATTGATGTTATCAAGGTTCATGAAATCAGGGTCGCTTGGCCCCGTCGGGCTTTCTTTTGGGCTATTGGTCAGAAGCCTTAGAAATCTTATGAGGTCTTGTTTATCCCACTTATACTTCATTATCTATTAGTCCTATTGATACATGATTCCCCCCATCCCCTGCACAGTTTGATCCTCAGAGAAATTCCTATCCTGTATCGGGGTTACCTGGGGAATCTCTGTTGTTTAGGTGACTTCTTGAGGATCTTCCACTGCTTCAACTGATTCGGGTACTATCCTTTCTTTGTTGGCCCTGAGGATTTATTGAGCCGATTGTTCCAAGACTGTTTCTTGCTCATCCTGACTCATGGCCTTAAACCTAGTTTCTTTATGGTCATCCATCCTTGCCACCACCTCATCCCAGCTTTGAGCATTTTTGGTGAAGATCTCATCCTCAAACTTGTCATGGGAATATGGTTAGAAAGATGATACCTGTGATGCATACTTGAGGACCAGACCCCTAGGGTCATGCTTGCGAAAATGACCAATCTGAAATCAGAACTCCAATTGTCTTAACCCTTCTTGCTTAGCCAACATGATGTCCTTTACCAAGTATAAACCAATATGAAACCCATAGGGTATGAAGGCCTGCTTCTTATCCTTTACCAAAGTATCATTATAACCTTGCAAGATGGTCTGATAACAGATTTCCCCTACTACTAGTCGATGAGGGAAATATACAACGACCAGATGAGGTGCTTCGGTGGCATTGAAAACCCTGATGTAAGTATTGTGCTCATCTAGATACCAATGGCCAACTTTTGATACAAGATTTTTGGATGCATCCGATAGCCTTGGGCACTCTTTCTTGAACAAAAAGAAATAAATACGTGTGATAAACTGATCGCAGATGAGAGTGTAGGATTTCTTGTACCTGTTCTCCCACAAGATTCTGAAATACACATGGACTAGGAGCTCTGATGTGTGCCGGCTCAATTTTATTCCAATAAAGACATTTATGGCACAAATGATGTCCAATAGATAAAAATCCATATAGAAGGATGCGATTTGTCCCTCTTTCGGTGTTTGATCCTGTCGTATGCAAGTGATCAACTATTTGGAGATGATGGAACCCTAGTTAAAACCTATTCCATATATGGCTACTGTATAATCTAGAGGCATCCAAGCCTCTAAAAAGCTAGAGAAGTCTTTCTCCCCATGCAATCAACATAGGAGGGCCATTAGATAGATGTACGACTCCCTCAGGTTAGCAGTCGGGTACCAATCAGAGGTCCGATTGGTGAAATTTTTATCCTCTCTCCAGCACAATGACATTGCCTTGTTGGTGTCATTTTTCTCATATAATATTACAACAAAATCAATGTTTATCCATTCTTCTGGCTCTCTGAGCTTGTAGTAATTCTGCACTTCCACTGGGAGGAAAATCCTGACACACTCATTGTTGTCGTCATTAATCAAACATATTTGCGTGTCAATGTGATCGATAAGCCATTTTAGGAGTTCTATACAGGGGAATACCGTAGTCTTGCTTTCCACCATGTGCAGATATGCCTTTCAAAAATTTGGGAGGACTTCATCATTGAGTCTTCTCATATCAGAATCACTGTGGGGGGTATATTCAAGGAATTCCTCCCGCTTGATTTTCTTGAAAAGTTCTTCCCAGCGTGAGAATACTGTCTTGGTGCCAATGTTCGCCTCTATGTCTCCAAAGGTTAGGGGTTGAACAAAAGCCTTCTTGGTGGCTGTTTTGATGACGTGCATCGTCTTTGGAGAAAATTCCAATTGTCTTGCAACCGTTGGGGAGGAAACTTCTCCCACCTTTGGTTCTTATAACTTTGGTTCTCTTGGAGATTTCTTGGTGGTGGGTTTCTTTAGAGGCATCATTCCTGCAATTGAAAATGATCCTTTAGGCAAGTGTACAGAGTAACATTGGATAAAAACATATGAAATGAAGCATAAAACATCCATAGACTGGTACATACCTATAACGCTTTCTAAACTATTGTTTAATACTCACTGGACCTTGGAATCTATCCCTGAATTGCTCTTCTCCCTCCTTTGGATGTTCTGAACTCCTTCATGGACAGAATGACCTTGTTTACAATGACTCAAAATAATATAATGGGAGAGATCCTACCAGTTGTATCAACTAGTTAATACGAGTAATGGGTGAAATTCAAAAAAATCTACTGTTGAATATATGCAAATAAATTCTATGTGGGTTGATGGCAGAGGCAGAGAGGGAGATGCAGTGTATCATCATTTTCAAACGGTCCTTTTGATTTGTGCATGAATTAGCAACCAATGCGATATTTTGAAATTAATTGACCCTTTAAATACGTCGTATCTAGCGTATCTTAGAGATAAAAATTCTCATCGTGTTGTTTTCTTAGTGGGCATATCCAGAATTGGCGATATCCTTATGCATGTTTCCATCGGTATCCTCCTAAGAAAACTTCTGACACCAACGAATTTCATCGTACAATGCTCACGTGGTAAAAGTGGTTCGGGGTGCAACGTGGGTTTCAGGAGCTAGTAACGACTCTAGGGAAATATAGATCATATGTATGATAACTTAGGAAATGATAGATGGCAATAGAGGACAGGTGGTTTGATCGTATATCTTAGTCAGATTCATGTCTTTCAACAAAACACATGCATTAACATAAAAATAGGATTGTCGAGGCTGAATGGTATCGGGGTCGGGGATCGGGGGTTGACTTATCACACCCTCCATGGAATATCCTTCTAAAAACTTCTTGATGCTGGAAGTTATCGAGGATATTATCTCAGAGATAGTTCCATTGCGTATTTCCTTTGTGGGTTATCATACTCGAAAACCCTCGATGCTGACAACATTTCAGAAGTCGGGGATCGGTCATATCATTTCATTCTTCGTGAGCACTTACTCTTTTAGTTGTTCACCGATGCTGAAGGGATAGGTCATCGACGATATTCTTAGTGATTCTTGTCATAGAATAAATATCACGTCTGCCAACGCCGGTGAAGATCGGGAATTGGCAAATTTGGTTCTCTCTAGAATTTTCTTTCATGCTTAATCCTTCCCGATGTCGAATTCCTTAAGTGCGTCAGAGAAATTTTTGACTGTCAATTCTCTAATTTAGATAATAGTATTTTGAGTTAATGGTTTTCGCATGCTTGAGAAAACTTTGAAAGACTTAAATGGAAAACAAAATGATAAGCAAAGGCAACATCCTTCAAACGAAGGTTGAATTAGATAGTGCAAAATCAGGTGGTACCCAAAAAGTAAAATTTGATATAGGATTTTTAGGGTGTGTTGAGTGCTCAATAGAACCTACTATCTCGATCGGATATGATGGTATGTGGTATCCCAAAGTAAACTCCAACTCATATGAAGAAGATCTTGGCAGTATCTTTCACTGTGACATTCTTCTTACAGGCTATGAGGATGGCCATCTTCAGAAACCGATCAACAACCACAAACACGTAGTCATTTCCATGCTTGGTGGATGGAAAACCGGAGATGTAATCCATGGAGATGAATTCCCACATCTTATAGGGAATAGAAAGAGGGGTGTATAAACCTTTCTTCTTGATGGCTGGCTTGGAAATGGTGCAGGCAGTGCAACATCTCATATACTTTTCGACGTCCTGTTGAAGTTTTGGCCAGTAAAAATGTTTCTGAAGAATGAACACAGTTTTCTCTATGCCAAAATGTCCTGCCACATGACTGTAGTGGGATTCCAAAATCATCTTTGCACGCTTTATTGTAGGAACACATAGATGGCCCAAGTGGCATAAGAGTCCATCCTGAATGTGAAAATCAGTGATAGTGGCACCTGTAACCAAGAGACGATATGTGGTGGCGAATTCCGGATCTTGCCGGTAAATTTGGGGATACTCCAATGTTTCATGTCCACGAGAATGGAGCACAGTGGTAAGTGCAACCATAGGAGGCCAACTTAGGCAGTCAGAGACACGATTGGAGATAAATGTCTTATACTTGATGTTGATATGGAACTGCTACAGGTAGGTGGACCACTTCTGATGGCATTCGTTCTGCAATTTCCCCTATGTCTGTATGAAATGCATAGGCTTGTGATCAGTGTGTATGATAATCCCTGACCCCAGAATGTATTGTTTCCATTAACGACAGGATTTTACAATGTAATACATTTCCTTTTCATAGGTGGGGTATTTCCGACCAGTATCAGAGAGTGTATCACTATGGTATTCCATTGGATTCCCGTGTTGAGTGAGAACTGCACCCACAGCATAGTCAGATGCATTAGTCTCAATATCAAATGGTTGTTTTAGATCGGGCAAGGAGAGTACTGGAGCTGAGAAAAAATGATGTTTCATAGATTCGAATGCTTGTTGTTTCTCCTTCCCCCACACGAACTTGGCCCTACCACCTCCCTTGGTCACCTGGTTGAGGGCCCATGCAATATGGGAGAATCCCAACACAAACCATTGGTAAACATTTGCGAGTCTCAAGAAGCTCTGAATTTTGGTCAGTGTGGTCAGGGTTGACCAGTCAAAAATGACTTGGATATTAGCTAGATCAACATGTACCCCATGCCCATCAACAATGTAGCCTAGGTACTAGACCCTATTCATTCCAAAAGATCATATTTCCAATTTGGAATAAAGCTTGTGCTACCATAGAGTGCTCAAAACCTATTGAATATGTCACATGTGCTCCACCCACGTTCTTCTGAAGATGGGGATTTCATCCAAATATACTACCACAAAGGATTTGGTGAAGGGTCTCAATACATCTTCCATCAACCGCATGAAAGTGGTTGGTGCATTTTTTAAGCCAAAGGGCATGACTATCCATTCATAGAGACCTTTTTTAGACTTGAAGGTTGTCTTCCAGACATCAGTTGGTTCGATGGGAACCTGGTGGTAGCCAGACTTCAGGTCAATCTTGCTAAATAACTTTTCCCCCTTGAGTTGGTCAATAAGGTTATCAATCCTTGGAATGGGGTAGTGGTTCCTAACTGTGATTTTTTTTAAGGCTCTGTAATGAACAGAGAGTCTCCAAGTCCCATCCTTCTTCTGCACCAATACAATCAGGCTTCTGCAAGGGAAGGATTTGGGTATGATGTGCCCCTTTTGAATAATCTCTGGAATCTGGCGCTTAATCTCGTCATTCTCCATCAGTGAGCATCGATAGACTGGTTCATTAGGTAGAGTTGTGTCATGGGTCAGATCAATTGGATTCTTGACTTGTCATTATGTCCATACCCCTGTAGGTGAGATGAATATGTCTCTGTATTCTTCCATGATCTCATCCACTTGCTTCTGCTGCAAAGAGAGGCATTGTGTAGAGGCCACAAATGTGGCGACGACCTTCTTCTTACTGTGAGCATGGATCACAAATAAGACAAACTTCCCGGTCTATGAAATGACCTTACTGCATTGCTTAACAGAGATTAAAGAAATAGATGTAAGTGGTGCCACCTCTGAGATCCTGTACAATTGTATACCCAAAGTAATAATAACATTGAGGGGTCTAGACTCATACAAATCATGAAACTTCCACAAATATGGTTTTCCTAAAAGAACATCAAAAAATTCAAGGGGAGCAATATCACACAGTACCTCATCTTTGAAAGGCTTGATGTCGTAGGGTAGATGAAATTGTTGGCTGACATGAAGATATCTTCCTTGACGAAGCCAACCGATGGTGTAGGGATGCGGGTGTGGTGTCATTGGTAGGTTCAGCCACTTGATGACCTCTTCTCAAATCAGGTTCTTCTGACTACCGCTGTCAACAATGAAATGAATCAGAGCCCCCTTTGACCCACATCTGCGAGTGAAAGAGGCATTCACCTTCCTTTGGTTCTTCTGGTTCACTTGGTCAGACTTTGGTGGTAGTGACCATGGCATTGGGTTAAACATCTATAATATTCTTCCCTCCTTTAGGATTTGACTCGGAATCAGAATTGGCCTGTGACTCAGAAACCTTCATCTCAGCCATGAGGGGTTGCTTGGAGTGACATTCATCAGTTTTGTGCCAAGGAATTTTATGGTACTCACACCATTGTCTCATTTCCTTCTTATTCTTCTCATTTCCATTCTTGTGTTGCGGCTTGGATGGATTTCCCTAAGGGCAGTGATATCGAATCGGTTGGACCCCTTTTGTGTAGGTTGGGGTTTCCATTTCCCTGCTTTGTCTATGACGGGTTTGCAGATCCAAACTATCGTTGTTTCTGCTTAAATTTCTACTAGATCTTGACAACTTATTTATAAGTTGTTCCCAATGAGGTGATGTACATGAAATTCATTTCTATTTGAATGTATCTATGCAAACAACCACGACATTTGAGCACTAGATGATGCTCAAAATATTTGATACCCAATTTTATGTGTAGGGTATGGAAAATATTCGTGAAGTCTGGTAGAGTCTGGTCCCTTTCTTGACATAGGGTGGCCCATCTGGTGTATTGTTCCTCATAGCTTCCAACAGGGTAGTATTATTCTTTAATGGAATCCTAAAAGGAATCCCATGTAGGGGCCACCACAAAGACTGTAGATTCCTCCATGAACCTTTTCTAAGAGTAAATATCCCACCAATATTTAACACGGGGAATGACCTTGAGGAGTGAAAACGTGATCTTTTCCCGATCAAAAAAATTGTGGACCGAAAAATATCCTTCAAGCAGATTCAACCATTTATCTACAACATCCGCATCTATCAATCCTTAAAATAATGGAATGTGAAAATTTACCTATACCTTGAAGGGGGTTGCATGGCCATCTAATGAAGATGCTTCTCCCATGGGAAACTATTGAAGGATTTTCGCGAAGTTGTTCATCATTTCGTTCCTTTGTCACATGAGGGATCCCTTGAGAAACATTTTAATAGGATCTCCTACTCCATCTTTTCATTTGCCATGGGTTGTTTTTGGGCTTGGCGCAACTGATTTGGTAATGGATTGATTGGTTCGAGTCCCAACTTCTTGTACCCAACCCTTGTTGGGGACATGCACGAAGAAAAAAAAATGAAGAGTAGACCACTCTGATACAACTGATCCAGATTTAGGAGAGGATTGAACTGCTTAACAAAATGAATACAATAAACACAGAGATAGGAAGAATAACACAAATATCTAGTGAACAATATCTTCTATTAAATAATGAAATAGGCTGAAACTATAAAACTATAGAACTGAAACTTGCTTGAATGGTGGTAGCTATCTCTGAGAAGAGAGGTGGCTTCTATGTGCATCTGTCTGACTAGAATGGATTACAATGAGGCTCCAGAGGCCCTTTTCATATTACTCATGAATGCCAAAACCCTAGACATAAAAAACCTAACCCTAGAAGGTGAAACACAAAAATTCATGTGGGCCCTATGGGTAAGTTGGTGTAATTTGGAACCTCAACTTCCTAAGGTCGTAACTTTTGCATACGACCTCTGTTTTAGGTGCGTGATATCCTGTTGGAAAGGTATTTTAGATAAATACACATTATTTTGTCATAATTTGACTCTGTCTACAGTATGACTATGGTGAGTCAATAAAACAATGTTTAGGGCCCGAAAACATCCCTATAATTACAACAAGATGTGCTAACATGAAAACATACAAAAAAATTTGGTTGGATTAGGCGAGAGGCCACCCATATCCACATGGAGAATGTGGGAAGCTTTAGACAACCCCAAAAGTGTGAAACTCACAATTATAAAGTAGTATAGAAAGACGTGTTGAGTAAACCACGGACATGATGAGCCAATTAGAATAGGTGAGTGGCCACCGATATCCACCTGAATCATTTGTATAACATGAGGATGAGAGATCGAGACTCGGTGGCAGAGCATTTGAACACCTTCAATACTGTGGTAAGTCAATTAGTATCTGTTGATATTAAAATTTCAGATGAAGATAAGTGCATTAGTTTACTGTTCTCTTTACTAGACTCGTGGGATAGTTCGGTTATGGCCATAGGTAGTAATACAACTACCTTGAATTTTGATGAAGTGGTCTCATCTTTGTCTAAGGAGATGAGACAGAAGAACATGGAAGGACAGAGCACAAATGCATTATCTGCAAGAGGACTCTCGTATCAAAAAAATAGATCTAATTCCTCAAATTGGAGATCTAAGTCTAAGGGTAGATATAAATATCTCGGAAAGCTTTTAAAGGTATGTTGGATATGTGGAAAAGAAGGGCACTATAAGAAGCAGTGTAGATCCAAAGTTGAGAAAAAGAAGGGATTTGAAGAAGCTCCTTCTACAAAGGAAAATATCTCCAAGGAAGAAAGAGGGGATGTGTACTTGGATTCTTCAAGTACACATGCAGATCATGAGGTATAGTTGGTTGACTCGGGTGCATCCTTTCATATGACTCCTCACATGGAGTGGTTTTTTGAATATGAGAGGTATGATGGAGGTAATGTTTTCCTAGGTGATGACTCGACAACTAGAATTATAGGAAGAGAAAAATTCAATTTGAGGCTCATAGATGGAAGGATTATAACACTACCTATTGTTCTACACATCCCATGATTGGCTAGAAATTTTATTTCTATAAGAAAAATGGACGATGAAGGGTTAAAAACAATATTTGAAAAGGAAACTTGCACGATGGTTTGAGGAGAAATGGTGTTTCTTAAGGGAGTTCGGTTTGGAACTCTATATAATCTTCAAGGAACAACTATTAGTGATGGGTATAATAGTTCTATTATTCCTGATATTGTAGTTGAAGAATAAAGAACTCCTATAGTCTCTGGAGAAAAGGTTATGTTGTGGCATCAAAGACAGGGGCATATCGGAGAGAAGGGTCTTCAACTACTACACGGTAAAGGTATGGTTGAAGGTATGTCTAACTTCTCTCTGGATTTTGATTTATGTGAACATTATGTATATGGGAATAAAAATCGAGTAAGATTCCCCTCCAGTGCAACGAGGGAAGAAGGAATTTTACAGCTAGTTCATAGTGATGTATTTGGACCTGTGTCAGTTCCATCATTGGGAAAATCTATGTACTATGTCTCATTTATAGATGACTTCTCAAGTAATACTTGGATATATTTTCTCAGGAAGGAATATGAAGTCTTTAACAGGTTTAAAGTGTTTAAGGCTCTTTTTGAGAATCAAACAGAGAAAAGAATTAAGGTGATAAGGGCATATAATGGTGGAGAGTTCTACGGGAATGAATTTGAGGAATTTTGTAAGTGTAGTATAGAAAGGAATAATACTACTCCATATACACCTCAACTAGGGATGATTTTAAGGATGGAAATTTGTTTTAAACTGTAGAAACCTTAGTGAATCTTACTAATCCTTCATATGTCAACTATAATTGTTTGGCGATAGTTTTGTAAAAATATTCAAATTTCTAAGTATTTTATATAGTTTTTATAAATTTTTGGCTATTTTTTAGGTAAAATGATTTTATCCTATAGAATTTGGGCGAATCATTTTTAAAATAGAGAATCTCATTTTTGGAAAAACCATGGAAAATTAGCCCATGAGCAAAATTTAACCCCTAAAATCATCCCTGAGGTCCTCAACAAAATGGAGTTGTGGAAAAAGATGAACATGACGTTGATGGAAAAGCAAGGTGCTTTCTCAGTGGTGTTGGGTTAGGGAAATAATTCTAGGTAGAGGCAGTGGGTATTGCATGTTACCTGGTCAACATATCACCCTTTTCAACATTGGATTACATGACTCTACAAGAGGTATGTACTGGTAAGAAACCTTCTCTCACACATCTCAAGGTATTTGGTTGGGAGGCCTATGTGATCCAAATTATTTTCGGCATGAAATGAGAGAAGAGATATAATAAAAAAATGTACAAATATATATCATTTATCCAATAATATAACATATATTTATCAAAGAAATAACCATAAACAAAGAAATACAGTAATACAAAATTTCTATTAATAAGAGAAATGTACAAAACTGTAGAAATACAGAATGAAAGACTCGCTAGAATGGTGGAAGATTATCTCTGAGTAGAGATGTGATGGATACTTGCATTCACAATAATATCATTACAATTAATCTCTAAAGGAATTTTCAACATAAATAAAGTCCAAAACCCTAACCCCGTAAGATGAAAATCTAACAGTTTTGTGGACCCTGTTTTGGGTAGTTTGGTGTATCAACTTCCCAGGGGAATAACTTTGGCATATGATATTTGTTTGGGGTAAACGATAGCTCGATGGAAAGGTATAATAATGGAGATTCATTTTGCGGGCTCAATCAGATCATTTGGACACCTTCGAGGTGTTCGATCCTAGAAACAACTTTATTTAGGCCCTCAAAATTTCCCTAGAAGTTCAGGAACCAAAAAACTACTAAAACTAGTAAGTTACCAGAAGATTCTCTTGAGCTAGTTGGAATAGGTGGCCACCCACCTATATCCACCTGGATCACTATGTTCATGCTTCAAAGCAAAACAAGAGTAAGATAGAAAATAAGGCTGTAAATCATATCTTTATTGAGTATAAATATTGTCTTAAACGTTATAAGCTTTGGAACCCAGAAACTTAGAAGGTTGTGTATAAACGAGATGTGGTATTTAGTGAAATAAAAGATGTTTTCAAAGAGGATGTCCTACCAAGTAAGGAAGAATCGGATAAAATAGATTTTGATTTAAAAGATGATGAATCGGCCTCTACAAAAGAACAAGAATCAGAAGAAGAAGATCATCATACTCCAGTATTGAGGAGATCGGTTCAGGAAAGAAGGAAATCAGAAAGACATAATCCACCTAATTTTCATTCAAAATTTTCTTTGTCTATTATTAATGATGATCCTAGAACTGTTAAGGAGGAAGTGGATTTATAGTATGGGAAACTCTGGAAAAAGGCCATGGATGAAGAAATGGCAGCCTTGGATAAGAATGAGGCTTGGGATTGTTAGTAAAGTGGGTGTGCTCATTTAACCATAGACAATATAGCAATATTGTCAACCCAAACATAGGCACTAATGCCACCCCAAGCACCTTGAACTTGATAGAGAGAATAATTCTGGTAGCAAACCAATAACCAACCAAGGCTAATGCACCAAGAAAAGATAACCAAAACTTATCAGAGAGTCCAACCTAGAAAAACTGAAAATGTAGATTGCAAAATTGCGGCAACAACTGCTCCCCAGACTTGCACACTATTGGACTTCTGAAGTGTGCACAAGTGGATTTCTGGAATTCTGAGAAATCTGGCTCAAATGAAAACTGACATCCTATATTTATAATTCTTTTTCCAGGATGTCTGGGCCGACTTCTCTTTCTGGGTGATAAAGACTTAATATATAATATTTTCTTTAGCCAACTTCTCTTCCAGGGTTATATTTTCCTTCTTCCGGAATATTCTAATCTTGTCAAAGGTCACAAATGGAGGTTAATACCTCCCACAACTACCATAATATCAACACTCCCTCCTAGCTAGGGAGGTATAACAAGTAATGGTCTTGAGCACAAACAGACCATTCAACTGGTAGCATCATTATATCCAGGAAAGCTATCTCATGATTGAATCATGAGCATCGTCATCATTATCCAACTAGATAATCTTCATGACAATCAGTACAATGTCATCTTGATAGAACACAATTTTCTCTATCCATAGTAGTACATAACTACTATCAAGTGGTACACAACCCCACCAAGTAGCACACGACTACTTGATCGGTGACACATAGTTACAACCAGTGGAACACATCCACCATAGTAGCATACATCTATTGTCCATAGACACACAGTATCCATAGAAATCATACCATTTGATATCAACCTACACATAAACAATATCTTGCTATAAACTAATTCATATGGGCCATTTTCCCACTCACATCTTATGAGATATGGAAGAGCATATACCCTTAGAAAGTAAAGCATCATCCATGAGATATTTGGACTATTATTCTCAAGCATAGAAGAATAATTGTCCTAATTTCTGAGCCTGGACCATTCACCTAATTGGGCCATTCCTCCAACACTAAACAAGTGCAACCTAGAGAGAATGAGTCTACCCTAGGGAATAACTGTCCATGATTGTTGAACCTGGATAATTTCACCTAACTGGGACATTCTTTTGGCACTAAACAAAGTGAAACCTAGAGAGAATGAGTGTTCCCTAGGGAATGACTATCTGGATCATTTCCTAAGGAAATGACTGGCCTGCATCAACCTCCAAAACATACCATTATTTGAAACTGCTCACAACTGTGAACTTCAAAAGAATGTTTCCCGACAAGGTGGANGAACCATTTTCATTACGAAAATGACCGTTCGATCTGGACCATTTTCTGAACTGGAAAATGCTTGTCCATCAGAAATCTCAAACCACTTTCCGAACTGGAAAGGGACTTCCCATCCTAGACCATTTTCCAAGATGGAAAATGAGTGTCCATAAATCAATGATATATCAATGCTCCCTCCCAACCTGGAGATCCATCTCTTCCCTTTCATCTAAGGGAGTTATTTCCACGATCCCCAACTTGTCTTGTAAGTATACAAACTTTATAATTCTAGATAGAGGCTTTGTTAAGATATCTGATGTCTTCTCATCTATCGAGATATACTGGAGCTTCAATTCTCCTTCCTGGACTTTATCTTGAATAAAGTAGTATTTGATTTCAATGTTTTTCGACCCTTCATGAAACATTGGGTGTTATGATAGCCTTATACAAATTTGATTGACACAGTATATTATGCTTGAATCTGGAACCTGATCAAATAATCCATAAATCATCTTTCTCAACCATAATTCTTTTGTACATGCCTCACATGCTGCAATATATTCTACTTCTGTTGTGCTAAGTGCGACATACTTATGTTTCCTGTTGCCCCAAGATATCATAGATGAGCCCAAGCTGAAACACATCCCTGAAGTACTCCTTCTGTCTTCTGCACTTCCTACCTAATCTGAATCTATGAATCCATGAATTTGTATATCATTGGATGCGGTATATATTAAACCATAGTTTAGTGTCCCATGAATATATATTAGACATGATTTGCAAATATCCAATGCTCATGTTTCGGTTCCACCTGGAACTGGCTTAGTCTGTTTACGAGAAAGAAAATATCTGGTCGAGTATTTACTAAATACATCAATGACCCAATCAATTTTGGATATAGAGATGGGTCTACTGGATCAGAATATGAGTCTCTTACTTTTCTTATATATGTTGTCATAGGAGTGTCCATGTATTTGCAATCCATCATTCCAAACTTCTAAAGAATATTCACTACATACTTTCCTTGTCCAAGAAATACTTCACCACACTTATACCATACTTCTAGTCCTATGTAATAATGCATGAGACCAAGATCTTTCATATCAAAATCAAAGGCTAGTTCCTTTTTACACTAGATGATGAGAGACTCTTCACTTGTCAAGAATAAATCGTCGACATATAGCAGTAGAATCACAGGTGCATTGTTCGCGACTTTGTAATAAAGATTTGGATCTACATGAATCTTGGAAAAACCAAGTCTTATTAAGTAGTTGTCTATTCTGGCATACCTATCTCTTGGAGCTTGCTTGAGTCCATATAAATCTTTCTTCACTCTGTAAACATGAGTGTCTCTGGAGTGTACTTCAAATCCTTGAGGTTGTTCAATGTATAATTATTCTTCAATTTCTTCATTGAGGAAAGTTGTTTTTACATCCATTTGATGTAAAGTCCATCCCATGGAAGAAGCAAGAGACATAATTGCTCTAATAGAAGTATATCTGGCAACAAGAGAAAATGTCTCATCATAGTATTCTCCCTCCTTCTGGGAGAACCCTATAGCTATGAAAATTACTTTATATTCATCCATGCTTCCATCCGCTGCATGTTTGATCTTATAGACCCATTTTGAAGTTACTACTGATTTTTCTTTAGGTCTAGGAACAATTTCCCATACATCAGTTTTCATGATGGACTGGCGTTCTTTTGTCATGGCTTCTTTCCATTGTTTCTTCTGAGGTGCCTCTTCAAATGTGGTGGGTTCTTCATTTAGAATCTTTATCATACATGTTTCATAGCAGGAGAATCTCTTGGGATTTTTTATTTTTCTGAAGGTGCCACTTGGGGCTTTGAGTCTTTTTGCTTCTTGTAGGGTAGCTTCAAGCCAAGATGGACATTTATTGGTTTTGGGTATAGTGTCTAATTCAATAGTTTCACATGGTTTGATCAGATGATCAAGTTGTTCTATTTCTTCATTTTGACTTTCTGGAAGACATGTGCTTTCTTCATTAGGCTCTTCATAATCTTCTTCTTTTATATTTTCTTCTATGGATTTCTTGAAAGCCATATTTTCGTTGAAGGTTAGGTTTCTATTGACTCAACCTTATGTTGTTCTGGGATATAGATTATATAGGCCTTGGATTATTCACTGTATCCCACGAATATGCATTTATTTCCCGAGGGTTCTAGTTTCTTCCTTTTATCCTTGGGGATGTGAAAGTAAACAGGGCATCCAAATAGTTTTAAGTGTTCCACATTAGGTTACTTTCCTGAGAAGGCTTCTTATGGAGTCATATCCTTCAATATGCAGTGAGGAATTCTGTTATGAAAATATATTGTTGTCATGGTTGCTTCTCCCCACAGATACATAGATAAACCTTGATTGTTCAATAATTCCTTTAAAGTTTCTTCAATAGATCTATTCTTCCTTTCTTCTACACCATTTTGTTGAGGATTATGAGGAACAATTAGCTCCCTCCTAACCCCTACCGATTTTCAAAAGGAAACAAATTCCTTGGATGTATATTCTCCTCCATTATCTATTCTCAAGGTCTTGATTTTCTTGTTAGTGAGGTTCTCTATATTTGCTTTGAATTCATGAAACTTGTTGAAAACTTCGTCCTTTGTCTTCCAGAGATATAACCAAGTCTTTCTTGAGTAATCATCTATGAAGATTACATAGTAAAGAGAACCTCCTAGATATTTGACTGGCATCAGAACGCAAGCATCTGAATGTATTAGCTCTAGGATTTCCTTAGATCTATTATTGCTACTTGAGAATGGTTCCTTAACACTCTTACCAAGAGTACATCCTTTGTATATTCCTTCATGTGTAGATTGTAGTTCTGGTATTCCTTCAACCGTATTTTTCAGGAAGGGTAATGCTTGATAGTTGATATGAGAATACCTTTTATGCCGAAGTTCATTGGGATTGACTTCATCATGTACAAGGGCTTCATCATTTCGTTCTAGTAGTCTATATAGTCTTCCTTCACGGGTTCCAATAACTCTAGCATTCTCTATGTTGGAGTCTCTAGGCCAAGATAATAATTTTTCATCTACAAAGGCTATAATGTTTCCTTTATCTTCTAGGAAAGATATGGATACAAGATTATTTTCTAAACCAAGTACATATAAGAAATTTCTCAAATGAACATTGTTACCTGTTTTCAATTTGACGGAGGCTTGATCAATTCCTTCGACTGGGTAAGTGTTTTTGTCTCCAAGTTCTACCTTGTACGATGTCTTATTTTCATTTATATTAAAGAGTGTGGCTTGGTCTCCTGTCATATGCCTAGAATATCCACTGTCAATTATCCACATGTCATCTTCAAGAGTTCATGTGAGCACTGAGTAGTGTAGATGATTCATCTTTTCATTCATGATTTCAGTTGACTGATAACTAGTCAAGCTTTGACCCAAAATCTCAATCTTGACGTTTTTTCCTTCTGAGAGTGCCAAGAGGTGTGTTGGACTAAGGATCACTAGAACATATTCTCCTTGAGTAAGGTATTCCATCATAAGGTGCTAGGAAAGAGTTTTAGGGTTTCTGCAACTGCACCTGCAATTAACCCTAGCGACAATGCTTCAGTAAGTGCACCTGCTAGAAACCCTAGCAAACGTTATTCAATGAGCTTGATAACCTTATGGCCTAGATTCCTTCCAATGTTTAGACTTAATGAAGGAGGTGTGGGCCCATAACCTCTTAGTAAAGTGTGTGTGCTCATTTAACCATAAACAATATAGCAATATTGTCACCCAACCATAGGCACTAATGCCACCCCCGAGCACCTTGACCTTGAAAGAGAGAATAATTCTGGTAGAAAACCAATAGCCAACCAAGGCTAATGAACTAAGAAAATATAAAAGAAACTGATTAAAGAGTCTAACCCATAAAAACCAAAAATGTAGATTGTAGAATTGTGGCAACAATTTCTCCCCAGACTTGCGCACTATTGGACTTCTGTAGTGCACACAAGTGGATTTCTGCAATTCTGAGAAATCTGGCTCAAATGAAAACTGGAGTCCTATATTTATACTACTTTTTCTAGGTTGTCTGGGCCGACTTCTGTTTCTGGGTGATAAATACTTAATATATAATATTTTCTTTAGATTTCTTCTCTTATAGGGTTATATCCAAGTCTTTTCTTACTTCTGGAATATTCTAATCTCTTCAAAGGTCACAAATGGAGGTTAATACCTCCCAAAGATACCATAATATCAACAAGTATCTAGTGGAGTTGCCGAATGGAAGAAATCACATTGGCAACAAATGGGTATTTAAAAGGAAGATGAATATAGAAGGTAAAGTGGAGATATATAATGCTCGATTAGTAGAAAAGGGTTATTCCCAGGTTGAGGGAATTGATTTTGGTGATATTTTGTTTCGTTTTTCCAAGTTAACTTCTACTAGATTTCTTTTATCTGTTGCTTTTGCATTTGATTTTGAAGTAGAACAAATATATGTAAAGAAAACATTCCTACATGGGGATATGGAAGAAGAAATATATATGAAGCAACCAAAAGGCTTTGTTGTGAAGGGAAAGAAGGAGCTGATATGAAAGATGAAAAAGTCCCTATATGGTTTAAAACAATCACCAAGGATTTGGTATCAAAAAATTGATACTTATATTCTCGGACTTGGCTTCACAAGAAGCAAAGAGGATCACTCTTTATATTTTAAATTAATTGGTGATCATTTAATTTATTTGGTATTGTATGTGGATGGCATGTTCTTGATATGAAACAATAAGGAGATTATCCAGGATGTGAAAACTCAATTGTCCTCTAAATTTGACATGAAGGATCTTGGTGCTGCAAATTTCATTTTGGGCATGGAAATTAAAAGATATCGGGAAAAGAGGAAACTCTGTTTAAATCAGAGAAAACATGTCGATATAATATTGAAGAGGTTTAATATGCAGGAATGTAAACCAATCAAGGTCCTTATTCCTGTTGGTGTAAATTTATCTATGGATCAGTGTCCCAAAGCACATGAAGAGGAGGAGGACATGTCTCGTGTTCCATATATGAGTGTTATATCCCTAAAATTCTTTACTTATGCATATATGGCATTTGTCTTTCTACTTGCACAATTTTCCAAACTTTTGCTAAGGAACTCTATTTAAAAAAACATTTTTTGGACCATGTACGTGCCCTGCTACACTATTTCCCACATACATACACCTTATGCATGCTAGAAATCCCACGTACATATGGTAGTTTCACACTAAACAACCCGTGTTTACCTTCAAAATTTGTAAAAAATAAAAAGTTGCAAGGAATTTGATGGAGTTAATGGTATATTGGAGGTTTCCCAACCAATTCACCTGCTCTAACTCGTCCCCAAACCAAATAACTATCCTTTTGTCATATAAAAGGAGGTCTTGGGGTCTCATTCCAACATCAAGCATTAGAACAATGAAACTTTGCCCAAATCCCTTTCCCTCCTTGCCCAAGTATTTTCAACCCTTCTGCATTCTTGCCTCAACATTCCCTCTCTAGTCTTTTCTCCTATACAATCCCTTCCCTTTCCTTGAAGTTATCCATTGATTGTGAGAGAAATAATTGGGATACATGCACTTGGAGCAACATTAAGAGGATCCTAGACTAGGTTCACAAATGATATGTTTATGTCCCAAATGATATCTTTATGTCTTTGATTTGATTTATGCATAATGGTTTATATATAACCCTAATTGATGGGTAGAAATAGAATATTTGTAGTGTTGTTTTCCTAAGTATTCTTGCAAGTTGGCTTTGGGAGGAGACTTGTAGCTTGGGAGATACAAAGGTAGAGATGGTCTACATCGAGTGTTGGACTAGAGGTACTTCTGCTAACCTAATTTCCTATCTCTTTCTGTTGACTATACCCGCCTATTGACTGACTGCGAGCTAGAAACTTAGTTTCCTATTTTTTACCAACTTACACAGGTGACTGTGGGGGTATACCGTGGTACCTAGGGCAGACATCGAATTGAGATTCACAGAGTATACCGATAGGTTGATTCCATGTTCAAGTTGCACTTACATCGGTTAGTTTCTCTAGTGTCGATTGTCATAACTTTCCTTCCCACTAGTTAGTTGACTGCTTGATTTATCTTTAGGAACCTTTTAGTGTGTGCTCTTTGTTTCATGCTAGTCAAACCTTACTGTGTCGGTTGATCATTTAAAAAAGTGGAAGATCAAAAACTCCATCGGTCACGAAGGGGTTTTTCGCCAGTTACTTTGGAGACACCTCCACCACCGTTGAGGCGAAGACTTGATCAAGAAGGATCGTTCAAAGAAACTGGGTCACAACAAACTATACTCGTGCCTTCTCCAAGAGGAGACTTTCCAACACCAAAGGAATCTATTTTTTTTTACCTCGAGACCAAATGTTTCAGGCCAATAAATCCTTCGATCATCGACTTGTTGGCGCCGCTCCTAATCCAAGTTGTCCCTCACAAGGTGACATCTTCTGAATGCCAATTTATTCGGCGAGTGACGATGGAAGATAATGTTGCTACTTTTTCATCCCCATACTCCCATTATAGATACCACTTGAGGGGAAATTGTACCTCCTCCTCCACCTTCTCCTATCCAGACCACGACTGTCCCGATACCCATGACTTCAGGAAGTGGTTCTATCCCTTTAATGGCTTCAACCACTGTTATTTTCACTGAGAACGTGACAGGTGCTCCCTTCTCATATGGGATTCCCAACTTTGAATCAAATTCAGTTCTTACTTACTGTACTTTATATACCATGGGTTTGGGGGTAGGGAGCTCTAACACTCCTTTGCAAGGATCAGTCATGGGCACTAATACCCCATTCAATTTTATTCCTTACGATGGGGGTCATATACCTCTTCTGTCCCCTTTGGTCGGTGGTGCTTTTCAGCAGTTGATCAAGCCTAACACTAACTAAAGCTTGTTTAGTGGAGGTAGTTTGATACCTTCATCCTACACGACGTGGGTGGGATATATGTCATTCTCTTTGTTTGTTGCGTTTGGGAACAACCCTTTTTCTTCGGTTTCTTTCTTGACTGGGGGCAGCTCCAACTTTGGTCAAAACAACCTTGTGTATGGTACCATTCCTTCACAGGGAACGACGAATGGAGTATACTCCACACAAAGTCTTTGGAATCCTTGGAAGATCTTGTTTCCCTTGCAAGGGATGTCAGTAAGGGGAAACCCTTTCTATACTCAATGAAACCATGAGAAAGGTTCATTACCTATCCTAGAAGGATCGACTGGGGGCATCCCCAACCAAGGTCCTTGGAACACGACACGGGGATAAATCCATGTGGAAGCTATGTCATCCAATTTTAGGAGTCGGTTGATGATGCAACAATATACACGATTTTCTTTTTCTAGTCACGGCCATGGTGTCTACCAAAACCTCGGTTAGCAGCCTAACTTTTCCTGGCAACCTCGTGCCAATCAAAATCCAGATCCCTCTTTTCATGTAAATACTCTGCAACCAAAAATACCCTTTCTAGAAACCCTGCATTTTCCAGACTTGTCGATATTGTTAAATGACCTGATATGTCACAATCCACGTTGGCCCCCCATGCCAAATAATTTTTCTCTAGATATTTCAAAATCTGAGAGAAATCTTGGAGAAGATCTTGATGATCATGTGACTACCTTTCACTTGTGGTGCTCATCGAAATCATTGAAGGACGACTCTATTTAGCTGCACCTTTTTCAATGCACTCTTATAGGGGGTGCAGCGAAGTGGTATATTGAGCTCGAAGTACTCTTACTTTAATGACCTGGCTATGGTTTTCTTGAACAATTTCTAGTTGTCAGTGAGATACGATGCTAACACCAAGTTGTTGGCCAACTTCAAGTAGACTAAGGATGACCATATCTCGGATCATATCCGAGATTGGTGGCATAGGAAGAGTTTGATTAAGTTCAAGTTCCCTCCTGCATTCTTTCTTGATTGGTTCTTGAAGTCTTTGGTTCCTTGTGTGTCCAAAGATGTAGCAATGTCTGGGGTGTTTTCTGAAGAAGAGGATATTATGAGAGCCCATTAGCTAGAACTGATTTAATCTGAGTTTGGCATGCTTTACAAGATCTTACCTGATGTTCCACGATCAACTCTTGATAAGGCCAAAAATTATTTTGGGCCCCACACTGATGGCATAGTGGGCTCAGCACAAAGCGTGTACACTGATCTGTTGTCGAATCAATTAAAACAATTATCGATTCATCAGACTATGGTTGACCATAATTCTAGTTTAGATACTCCCACAACCCATACGTCGTATGTACATAGAATGCAATCAACAAATCCCAAGGCCAACCAACAGACGAAGGGAAATAAGAAACAAAGAAACAAGAAGGGTAAAGGGGATAAAAAGGCTGCTAACAATGCCGACGAGGGAAAAAATGAGAAGAGAAAGGTGATGTATATGTATAAGATTTTCACAGACAACCACTTAACTCACTTGTGTACTTGGCTTGCGGAATCCCAGAAGCTACTAGCACAACAACAACCTGCTATGTTGACTAACCCTTTTCCACAAGGGAAAAATATGGCTTAGGCTTCTACATCCACGAGTGTGGCTGGGGGAAGTCAAGGACCCCTCGCGCCTACTCATAACAACTGGGCCACAAACATTTACATGATGAACGTCTATGCTCATTTATCAACCACAAAGTTTCCCCTAATAGAGAAAATATTTATTGTCCGCCTTGGGAGTGAAAGAGACTAGTAGCTTAGGAATGATCATTTTTTGTCTGACCGACCTTAAACCTCATCTTCCTCACCACATCACCTTTTAGATAGTAGTGTCATATACCACAAAATCATTGACATGGAACATTTTATGTATGGTGGTTGATGAGGTTTCCTTGACTTGCATGATGGAGTTGGCATGTTGGAGGGCCATTGGCCCAGCCTCAGCTATCTCTGTTGCCTACGTTGCTTATGGATTTTGATGACCGATCATTTAGACCTCACGGTATAATTCCTTCTTTCCTCGTGTAGTTAGAGGGTAAAAATGTCTGTGTCGAGGTTGAAGTAGTCGATGTGCCTCTCGAATAAAACATTTTGTTAGGATAGAGTTGGACTTACACAATGCATGTGGTTGTAGCCATTTTTTTTCAGGTCTTATTCTTTTCGCACGAGGGCCAGATTATAACCATCGACCATTTGTCGTTCTCTCGTCCTGAGCCTTCATCAGGGGCTTCCACAGTCCTGATGATTGATAAACCACATCCTAACACTTTCAACTTAGGTGCCAGATGTTTTTGGTCATTGATGGGAAATCTTTATTATCATCCCCCTTCCAATGATGTAAGGTTTGTTTCAATTGTTCCCAACCAGCGAAAGGCTACAATTTTTCAAGTGTTTTATTTTAAAACAAGCTAATTTCATGACCCATGGAATTTACCTTCCCCATCATCTTCTATGGAAGTGATATGGCACCTTGGCATGGTCACGCCCTTATCCACGGATAAGGTTGCGTACAACATTATCTAACAAACCTCGGTTAACCCCAATATGGATCCCCCGCGGGAACTAGATCCAACTCTCGAGCCTATTTGGGCTCAGGATTCTCTCGCCGCTCAAGATCCTTTAGACTTAATCTTTTCCTCTTACAAGATGATTCTAGAGGCAATGACTAGTCTCGACAAACCTTTGGATGATCTGCATCATAGATCTTATTTTCTTCCCCATCTTAGGAGAATAGAGGTGGGAGAGTTTGTTTAGACCATGAATGGAGATAACCCTTGTCCAATCAACCCTATGGCTATGCATAAATTTTACGCCGAGAGAAACATGGAAAGCATTGATGCAACGATTCCTATTGATATCTCTAGAACCCCTGGCATCATGGAGAATGTCTTCGTTGGAGCAAATTTCTCCCTCGAAGAGATTCGTATTTACACCGAGTTGTTTAAGGAGTTTCGCAACGTTTTTTCCTAGTTTTACGTGGAGATGCCAGGAATTGACCCACAAATTGTTGAATATGAAATCATGACTTATCTTGATGTCAAACTGGTCCGACAGAAGATTCATCCGGTCAATCCCCAAAAAGCAATGATGATAAAGGAAGAAGTAGAGAAACTGCTCAAAGTTGGTTTCATCTGCCTCGTGCAATTAATGGAATGGGTATCAAACCAGGTTCCTTTCAACAAGATACAAGGAGCGATTTGTGTTTGTATCGATTTCCATGATTTGAGCAAAGCCTACCCAAAAGATAAATTTCCAACCCCGTTTATTGATCATATTGTCGATGAGTGTGCGGATTGTGAAGCCTTTTCTTTCATGGACGACTCTTTTGGATATAATCAAATTCAAATCAAACCCGAGGACCAACATAAAAAGACTTTTATTTGTCCTTGGGGTACCTTTGTGTATTTAAATATGCCTTTTGTCTTGAAGAATGTTGGAGCTACCTTTTAGTGGGCCATGTCATTCTCTTTTCACAACCTCAAACACATAGTCGAGGCATACCTGGATGATCTAGCATCATGTTCTTGCAAGATATTTGATCATACTTCCCATTTACGACTAATCTTTGAGCGATGTCGCTACTATTAGATTCTCTTGAATCCTAACAAGTGATTTTTTTGCGTGACATCAGGTCGGTTATTAGGTTTCATCATGTCAAAAAAAGGGATCATGGTCGATCCTCTTAAGGTTGAGGTGATAGTTCAATTGCCTCCTTCGTGCATTATACCTCAACTTCAGAGCTTATAGGGGAAAAAAAAATTCTTTGGAGTTTTGTTGCTAATTGTGTCAAGATCACTGAAGGGTTCATGAATATTTTGAAAAAAAGGGTCCCATTCTGTTGGGATGAAGCAGTTCAATTCTCCATTGCAGTGTTGAAATGTGCCCTAACATCTACCCCTCTCCTCCATCCTCCTGATTATAAAAAATATTTAGTGTTGTATTTGGTTGTTGTAGAGTCGACCATCGGCATGGTCTTGGTCCAAGAGGATGACACGCTCGAGGAGCAGATTATCTATTATCTTAGCTGAGGCCTAGTTGGACTGGAACTCAACTACTCTCTTGTTGATAAACTTTCTTTGGAGGCTATCCATGTTGTCCAATGGTTCCATCATTATATATTACTTCATAATACAACCGTCATTTTCTTAGTCAACCCTTTCCAATATGTGTTAACACGACGGGTCATTGGTGGAAATATCAGTAGATGGATAGTTATCCTACAGGAATTTGACTTGGATTTTGTCTCTGTGAAATCTAAAAAGTCATTGGTCTTTGTCGAACTAATTTTGGAACTGTCGGTTGAGTCTGGTGATATTATGCCTGAAGTGTCACCTATCAACAAAGACATTTTTCTAATTTTGTATTCAGACCCATGGCATGGAGATATACTTGTGTATCTACAGAATTTGAAGTTCCACACTTCTTCTTCTCCCGATGAGTATTGACGAATACGACACCAAGCATGAAACTATCTCTTTCTCTATGACACTTTCTATTGCTGAGGTGTAGATTTCAATCTTTGACGACGTCTTACCCACAAAGAAGCAGAGTTCATGTTGAACGACTGTCACACCGGAGCATGTCATGGTCATATGTCTAGGCTGGAAACAACCCAAAAGATTCTATGCACAGGATACTTCTGGCCCTAATTAATCAAATATTGTATTGAGGTAGTTAAGAAGTGTCACCCATGACATATATTCTGTCAGAATATGAGAGCACACCCCACTCCTATGTTTCTGTTCATCTCTGTCGGTCCCTTCACCAACTGGGGGATTGATTTCACTACATGTCACCTGACTTCTAGCAGGGGGAATTGCTATATCATCATATCAGTAGACTACTTCACTAAGTGGTTCGAAGTTATGTCGACATTTAGTAATGACGGGGAAACTGCTACCCTTTTCATTTTCAATCAGATAGTAGCAAGATTCGGCATCCCAAAGGACATTAACATTGACCATGGAAGTCACTTCTAGAATAAAATGATGACTGAATTAACGTCAAATCTTGAGTTTAAACAGGAACATTTTTCACCCTATTACCCGCAAGCGAATCGTCAGGTTGAAGCTGTGAATAAGTCCCTCAAAATCATTCTTCAATGAATGATCAATTTGGCCAAATCTAATTGGAATTTGATGTTATATTCAACATTGTGGGCCTATCAAACTTCTGTAAATACTGCCATCGGTTTTTCACCTTTTCAACTCATCTATGGGTTGGAAGCAGTCTTACCCATTGAGTGTCAGATCCCTTCTTCAAAGTTGGCAGTGGAACTACTTCTTGACACTACACTGCTTGAGGAACGCCTTCTCTATCTCGAGCAACTCGATGAGCAGCGTCATGATGTAGCCTTAGAGAATGAGGCTTATAAGAAACTAGTCAAGTGCCAGTATGATCAGTCTGTTCACCCTAGAATTTTCTATGAAGGTGATCTTGTCTTGGTATATGACCAAGACAAAGATCCCTTAGGGGCAGGCAAGTTCAAACCCATGTGGTTCAGACCTTTCATTGTGAAAGAGGTCTTGGAGAAGGGTGCTTACTCTCTGGTTGATTTTGAGGGAAATTCTTTAGTGGAGCCTAGAAATGGGCTCTACCTTAAGAAGTACTACTCTTAGGTTGATCACCTCAGTGGCTTATTGTATATATTTAGAGTCTTTTCTACATTTTTTTTTTTTTTGGTTTATGGACGTGTAGTTATTTATGTCTTATTTTTTACTGTGGTAGATGTCAAATGAATCAGAGGTTTACTTTGGGTTCGTGGATGGTGCTAGACGACACACTCGAAGGCTTGCTTTCGCATCTTGGGTGGTTTTCACACCTAGAGGCCAGTTGCTTTCTTCCAGAGTTATTTTTCTAGGCGACACAACCAACAATGTTTCCAAGTACAAAACAATGATATAATTTCTATGTGATTCTTTGTCACATGGCATTTCTCACCTCTGGGTTTACTTAGATGCTCAAACAGTTTTGTCCCACTTAAATGGGTCTTACCGCATTTATGATCCCACTCTACACCAATGATTCCTTAGGGTGCGTCTATTATAATGATCTTTTGATTATATTATGTATATTCATGTTCCTAGGAGATTTAATCATTTAAATGATACTCTAGCTAATCCAGTTTTGGATTGGCATGTTGCTCACATGTAAAAGAAAAAGCACACACATACACATGTAAATACATTTGTAAAAAATGTTATCCATGAAACAAGAA
>JASDQU010736019.1:90415-127256 GCA_032191745.1 Picea mariana | reverse complement strand
AATCGTATTAAATTCATTTAAATGATCTACAATAGACCCACCTTCCGGCATCTTCATATTAAATAATCTGTTCATTAGAAATACCTTATTGGACGTTGAGGTTTTTTCATACAATTTGGCCAATGCATCCATCAAACCCTTCGTTGTCTTTTCTTTCGAGATATTGAAAGCCACCGACACTCCCAGGCTCAGCCGTATTGTTCCTAGAGCCTTTCTGTCAAGAATCTCCCATTCTTCGTCCTTCATGGCCATCAACTTCATTGCTACACCGCTCAATGGTAGGAATAGATCCTTCTGATACAAATAATATTCCATCTGCATCTTCCATAACTGGTAGTTTTGGCCATTAAATTTCTCGACCCTAAACTTTCCATCTTCTGACATTTCTCCCACTCGAACTAGGAACCCTCTTTTCCTACAAGTTACCTTACGCTCTGATACCAGTTGTTAGAAAAACAGGAATGTGGAGAAATAAAATAAAACAAATACAAAAACAAAACACAAAATATACACAATACAAGAGAGAGACAGATTTACGTGGTTCACCCAGTGTGGGCTACGTCCACCAGAGAAATTTCCAGGTCCTTTCTTTATTATTGTCCAACAAAATGAAGGGATACAACCTACATCAAAACCTGTTGTAACTTCCTCTTCTTGCTCTCACAGTCTCCTCCCTCGGAATACAATACTCACCAACATACATAGCCGCAATACATTTCGCTCATAAAAGAGGGTTTCCTTCTAGGGCAAAAAACCCTAACATAATCTCTATCGTTATATCCGCGACCTTATAATGAACGGTCCATATTTACAATGAAATTACAATATACTTTTACAAGGCAATAGTCCCCAGACCCCCCCAGCTAGGGGGATAGCCCCCGCGGATCCTGCAGAGGGTGTAGCCCCCTTCTGCACTCCCCTGCGTGGAAGAGTGTACATACTTCTAGGGTGTAAATACTTCATGGGGTATAAACACGATTGAAAGTAAAAGAGCTCTAAATCAGGAAGATAATCATGCTCCACAACCAACACCAGACCCCTGGGGTCGTGCTTGTGAAAATGACCAGTCTGAAATCAGTACTCCAATTGTCTTAACCCTTCTTGCTTGGCTAGTGCGATGTCCTTTACCATGTAGAAACCAATATGAAACCCATAGGGTATGAATGCCTGCTTCTTATCCTTTACCAAAGTAGCATTATAACCTTGCAGGAGGGTCTGATAAAAGATTTCCCCTACTACTAGTCGATCGGGGACATATACAACTACCAGATGGGGTTCTTCAGTGGCGTTGAAAACCCTGATGTAAGTATCGCACTAATCCAGATACCAATGGACAAATTTCAATACAATGTTTTTGGATGCATCCGACAGCCTTGGTCACTCTTTCTTGAACAAAAAGAAATAAATACGTGTGATAAACTGATCGCAGATGAGAGAGTAGGATTTCTTGTACCTGTTCTCCCATAAGATTCTGAAATACACATGGACCAGGAGCTCCGATGTGTGTCGTCTCAAGTTTATTCCGGAAGAGACATTTCTGGAACAAATGATGTCCAATAGATAAGAATCCATATAGAAGGATGGGGTTTTTCCCTCTTTCGACGTTTGATCCAGTCGTATGCAAGTGATTAGTTGTTTGGACATGATGGAACCCCAGTTAAAACCTTTTCCATATATGGCTACCGTATAAGATAGAGGCATCCAAGACTCTAAAAAGCTGGAGTAGTCTTTCTCCCCATGCAATCGACATAGGAGGGCCATTAGATAGATGTACGACTCCCTCAAGTTACCAGTCGGGTACCAACCGGAGTTCTGATTGGTGAAATTTTTATCCTCTCTCCAGCACTTTGACATCACCTTGCTGGTGTCATTTTTCTCATAGAATCTTACAACAAAATCAGTGTTTAGCCATTCTTCCGGCTCTCTGAGCTTGTAGTAATTCTACACTTTCACTGGGAGGAAATACCCGACACACTCATCATTGTCGTCATTAATCAAACATCTTTGTGTGTCAGTGTGATCAATAAGCCATTTTAGGAGTTCTATGTAGGGGAATACCATAGTCTTGCTTTCCACCATGTGTAGATACGCCTTTCAGAAATTTGGGAGGACTTCATCATTGAGTCTTCTCATATCAGGATCATTGTGGGGGGTATATTCAGAGAATTCCTCCCACTTTATTTTCTTGAAAAGTTCTTCCTAGAGCGAGAATACTGTCTTGGTTCCAATGTCCACCTCTATGTCTCCAAAGGTCAGGGGTTGAACAAAAGCCTTCTTGGTGGTTGTTTTGATGACAGGCATCGTCTTTGGAGAAAATTCCAATTGTCTTGCAACCGTTGGGGAGGAAACTTCTCCCACCTCTGGTTCTTGTAGCTTTGTCTCTCTTGGAGATTTCTTGGTGGTGGGTTTCTTTGGAGGCATCATTCCTGTAATTGAAAATGATACTTTAGGCAAGTGTACAGAGTAACATTGGATAAAAACATATGAAATGAAGCATAAAGCATCCATAGACTGGTACGTACCTGTAACGCTTTCTAAACTATTGTTTAATGCTCACTGGACCTTGGAATCTATCCCCGAATTTCTCTTCTCGCTCCTTTGGATGTTTCGAACTCCTTCATGCATAGAATAACCTTGTTTACAATGACTCAAAAGAATAAAACGAGAGAGATCCTACCAGTCGTATCAACTAGTTAATACGAGTAATGGGTGAAATTCAAAACAATCTACTGCTGAATATCTAAAAATAAATTCTACATGGGTTGACGGTGGAGGCACAGAGGGAGATGCAGTGTATCATCATGTTCAAACAGTCCTTTTGATTTGCGCATGAATTAGAAACTAATGCAATATTTTGAAATTAATTGACCCTTTAAATACGTCGTATATAGCGTATCTTAGAGCTAAAAATTCTCATCGTGTTGTTTTCTTAGTGGGCATATCCAGAATTGGCGATATCCTTATGCATGTTTCCATCGGTATCCTCCTAAGAAAACTTCTAACACCGATGAATTTCGTCGTACGATGCTGACGTGGTAAAAATGGTTTGGGGTGCGACGTGCGTTTCAGGAGCTAGCAACGACTCCAGGGAAAAATAGATCGTATGTCTGATCACTCAGGAAACGATAGATGGAAACAGAGGACAGGTGGTTTGACCGTATATCTCAGTCAGATTCGTGTCTTTCAACAAAAGACATGCATTAACATAAAACTAGGATTGNCTAAAAACTTGCTGATGTTGGAAGTTATCGAGGATATTATCTCAGAGATAGTTCCATCACATAGTTCCTTTATGGGTTATCATACTCGAAAACCCTCGAAAGTTGGCGATTGGTCATATCATTTCATTCTTCGTGAGCGTTTACTCTTTTAGTTGTTCACCGATGCTCAAGGGATAGGTCATCGACAATATTCTCAGTGATTCTTTTCTCAAAATAAATATCATGTCTGCCGACGCCGACGAAGATTGAGACTTGGCAAATTTGGTTCTCTCTATCATTTTCTTTCACGCTTAATCCTTCCCGATGTTGAATTCCTTAAGTGCGTCGAAGAAAGTTTTGACTATCAATTCTCTAATTTATATATTAGTATTTTGATTTAATGGTTTTCTCATGCTTGAGAAAAATTTGAAAGACTTAAATGGAAAACAAAATGATAAGAAAAGGTAACATCCTTCATATGGAGGTCGAATTAGATAGTGCAAAATTAGGTGGTACCCAAAAAGTAAAATTTGATATAGGATTCTTAGGGTGTGTTGAGTGCTCAACATAACCTACTATCTCGATTGGAGATGATGGTTTGTGGTATCCCAAAGTGAACCCCAACTCGTATGAAGAAGATCTTGGCAGTATCTTTCGCTGTGACATTCTTCTAACAGGCTATGAGGATGGCCATCTTTGAAAACCGATCAACGACCACAAACACGCAGTCATTTCCATGCTTGGTGGATGGAAGACCAGACATGTAATCCATGGAGATGAATTCCCATAGCTTATAGGGAATAGGAAGAGGGGTGTATAATCCTTTCTTCTTGATGGCTGGCTTGGAAATGGTGCAGGCAGTGCAACATCTCATATACTTGTCGATGTCCTGTCGAAGTTTTGGCGAGTAAAAATGTTTCTGAAGAACGACCACAGTTTTCTCTATGCCAAAATGTCATGCCACGTGATTGTAGTGGGATTCCCAAATCATCTTTGCACTCTTTCTTTTAGGAACACATAGATGGCCCAAGTGGCATAAGAGTCCATCCTGAATGTGAAAATCAGTGATAGTGGCACCTGTACCCAAGAGATGATATGTGGTGGCAAATTCCAGATCTTGCTGGTAAAGTTGGGGCTACTCCAACGTTTCATGTCCACAGGAATGGAGCACAGTGGTAAGTGCAACCATAGGAGGCTGACTTAGGCTGTCAACGACATGATTGGAGATAAATATATTATACTTGATGTTGATATGGAACTGCTACAGGTAGGTGGACCACTTCTAATGGAAGTCGTTTTGCAATTTCCTCTATGTCTGTATGAAATGCAGAGGCTTGTGATCAGTGTGTATGATCGTCTCTATCCCCAGAATCTATTGTTTCCATTGAACATAAGCTTGTACAATGGAATACATTTCCTTTTCATAGGTGGGGTATTTCTGACCAGTATCAGAGAGTGTATCACTATGGTATGCCATCGGATGCCCGTGTTGAGTGAGAATTGCACCCATAGCATAGTCAGATGTATTAGTCTCAATATCAAATGGTTGTTTTAGATCGAAAAAGGAGAGTACTGGAGCTGAGAAAAAAAGATGTTTCATAGATTCGAATGCTTGTTGTTGCTCCTTCCCCCACACAAACTTGGCCCTACCACCTCCCTTGGTCACCTGGATGAGGGCCCATGCAATATGGTAGAATCCCAACACAAACCATCGGTAAACGTTGGCAAGTCTCAAGAAGCTCCGAATCTTGGTCAGTGTGGTCGGGGTTGACCAGCCAAAAATGAATTGGATATTAGCTAGATCAACATGTACCCCATGCCCATCAACAATGTAGCCTAGGTACTGGACCTTGTTCATGCCAAAAGATCATATTTCCAATTTGGAATAAATCT
Organism: Picea mariana; assembly: GCA_032191745.1. Taxonomy (NCBI): domain Eukaryota; kingdom Viridiplantae; phylum Streptophyta; class Pinopsida; order Pinales; family Pinaceae; genus Picea; species Picea mariana. The sequence continues at coordinate 122,163 of JASDQU010736019.1, read as the reverse complement.
TGTGCTACCACAGAATGCTCAAAACCTGTTGAATATGTCGCATGTTCTCCTCCCACGTTCTTCTGAAGATGGGGATTTCATCCAAATATACTACCACAAAGGATTTGGTGAAGGGTCTCAATACATATTCCATCAACCACATGAAAGTGGTTGGTGCATTTTTTAAGCCAAAGGGCATGACTATCCATTCATAGAGACCTTCTTTAGACTTGAAGGTTGTCTTCCAGACATCAGTTGGTTCGATGGGAACCTGGTGGTAGCCAGACTTCAGGTCAATCTTGTTGAATAAATTTCCCCCCTTGAGTTGGTCAATAAGGTTATCAATCCTTGGAATGGGGTAGTGGTTCCTAACTGTGATTTTTTTTAAGGCTCTATAATCAACGCAGAGTTGCCAAGTCCCATCCTTCTTCTGCACCAATACAATCAGGCTTCTGTAAGGGGAGGATTTGGGTATGATGTGCCCCTTTTGAAGAATCTCTTGGATATGACACTTGATTTCGTCATTCTCCATCAGTGAGCATCGATAGACTGGTCCATTAGGTATAGGTGCGTCATGGGTTAGATCAATTGGATTCTTGACTTGTCATTATGTTGGTACCCCTGTAGGTGAGACGAATATGTCTCTGTATTCTTCCATGATCCTATCCACTTTCTTATGCTGCAATGAGAGGCATTGCGTAGAGGCCACGGATGTGGTGGCAAACTTCTTCTTACTGTGAGCACAGATCACAAATAAGATGAACTTCCCGGTCTATGAAATGACCTTACTGCATTGCTTAGCAGAGATTAAAGAAATAGAAGTAGGCAGTGCCACCTCTGAGATCCTGTACAATTGTCTACCCAAAGTAATAATAACACTATGGGGTCTAGACTCATACAAATCATGAAACTTCCACAAATATGGTTGTCCTAAAATAACATCAAAAAGTTCAAGGGGAGCAATATCACACAATACCTTATCTTTGAAAGGCTTGATGTCGTAGGGTAGATGACACTGTTGGCTGACACGAAGATATCTTCCTTGACGAAGCCAGTCGATGGTGTAGGGATGCGGGTGTGGTTTCATTGGCAGGTTTAGCCACTTGACGACCTCTTCTCAAATTAGTGTCTTCTAACTACCGCTATCGACAATGAAATGAATCAGAGCCCCCTTTGACCCATATCTGCGAGTGAAAGAGGCGTTCTCCTTCCTCTGGTTCTTCTGGTTTGCTTGGTCAAACTTTGGTGGTAGCGACCATGTCACTGGGTTAAACATCTATAATATTCTTCCCTCCTTCAGGATTTGAATCAGAATCACAATCGGCCTGTGACTCAGAAGCCTTCATCTCAGCCATGAGGGGCTGCTTGGAGCGACATTCATCAGTTTTGTGCCAAGGAATTTTATGGTACTCACACCATTGTCCCATGTCCTTCTTCGTCTTCTCATTTCCATTCTTGTGTTGCGGCTTGGATAGATTGCCCTAAGGGTGACCATATCGAATCAGTTGGACCCCCGCTATGTGGGTTGGGGTTTCCTTTTACTTCATCTGTGATGGGTTTACAGATCCAAACTATCATTGTTTCTGCTTAAATTTTTGCTAGATATTGACAACGTATTTATAAGTTGTTCAGAATGAGGTGATGTACATGAACTTCATTTCTATTTGAATGTATCTATGAAAACAACCACGGTATTTGAGCACCAGATGATGCTCATAATATTTGATACCCAATTTTGTGTGTATGGTATGGAAAATATTGGTGAAGTATGGTAGACTCTGGTCCCTTTCTTGACATAGGGTGGCCCATCTGGTGTATTGTTCCTTGTAGCTTCCAGCAGGGTAGTATTATTCTTTAATGGAATCCTAAAAGGAATCCCATGTAGGGGCCACCAAAAATACTGTAGATTCCTCCATGAACCTTTTCTAAGAGTAAGTATCCCACCAATATTTAACATGGGGAACGACCTTGAGGAGTGCAAACGTTATCTTTTCCCGATCGAAAAAATTGTGGACCGAAAAATATCCTTCGAGCAGATTCAACCATTTATCTACAACATCCGCATCTATCAGTCCTTAAAATAATGGAATGTCAAAATTTACCTGTACCTTTAAGGGGGTTTCATGGCTGTCTAATGAAGATGCTTCTCCTGTGGGAAACCATCGAAGGATTTTCGTGAAGTTGTCCATAATTTCATTCCTTTGTCACACAAGGGATCCCTCGAGAAAAATTTTAATAGGATCTCCTACTCCACCATATTTCTTTTCATCTTCCATGGGTTTTTTTGGGGCTTGACGCGACTGATCTGGTAATGGATCGATTTTTTCGAGTCCCAACTTCTTGTACCCAACCCTTGTCGGGGACATGCATGAAGAAAAATAAATGAAGAGTAGACCGCTCTGATACAACTGATCTAGATTTAGGAGAGGAATGAACTACTTAACAAAATGAATACAATAAACACAGAGATAGGAAGAATAACACAAATATCTAGTGAACAATATCTTCTATTAAATAATGAAATAGGTTGAAACTATAAAATTATAGAACCGAAACTTGCTCAAATGGTGGTAGCTATCTCTGAGAAGAGATGCAGCTTCTACGTGCATCTGTCTGACCAAAATGGATTACAATGAGGCTCCAGAGGCCCTTTTCATATTACTCATCAATGCCAAAACCCTAGACATCAAAAACCTAACCCTGGAAGGTGAAACGCAAAAATTCATGTGGGCCCTATGGGTAAGTTGGTGTAATTTGGAACCTCAACTTCCTAAGGTCGTAACTTTTGCATATGACCTCCGTTTTAGGTGCGTGACATCCTGTTGGAAAGGTATTTTAGATAAATACACATTATTTTGTCATAATTTGACTCCGTCTACAGTATGACTGTGGTGAGTCAATAAAACAACGTTTAGGGCCCCAAAACATCCCTAGAATTACAACAAGATGTGCTAACATGAAAACATACAAAATAATCTAGTTGTATTCAGCAAGAGGCCACCCATATCCACCTGGAGAATGTGGGAGGCTTTAGACAACCCCAAAAGTGTGAAACTCACAATTATAAAGTAGTATATAAAGGCGTGTTGAATAAAACATGGACATGACGAGCCAATTGGAATAGGTGAGTGGCCACCAATATCCACCTGGATCATTTGTATAACATGAGGATGAGAGAGGGAGACTCTGTGGCGAAGCAATTGAACACCTTCAATACTGTGGTAAGTCAATTAGTATCTGTTGATATTAAAATTTCAGATGAAGATAAGTGTATTAGTTTACTATTCTCTTTACTAGACTCGTGGGATAGTCTAGTTATGGCCATAGGTAGTAATACAACTACCTTGAATTTTGATGAAGTGGTCTCATACTTGTCTGAGGAGATGAGACAAAAGAACATGTAAGGACAGAGCACAAATGCATTATTTGCAAGAGGACTCTCGCATGAAAAAAATAGATCTAATTCCTCAAATTGGAGATCTAAGTCTAAGGGTAGATATGAATATCTCAGAAAGATTTTAAAGGTATGTTGGAGATGTGGAAAAGAAGGGCACTATAAGAAGCAGTGTAGATCCAAAGTTGAGAAAAAGAAGGGATGTGAAGAAGCTCCTTCTACAGAGGAAAATACCTCTAAGGAAGAAAGAGGGGATGTGTACTTGGATTCTTCAAGCACACATACAGATCATGAGGTATGGTTGGTCGAATCGCGTGCATCCTTTCATATGACTCCTCACATGGAGTGGTTTTGTGAATATGAGAGGTATGATGGAGGTAATGTTTTTCTAGGTGATGACTCGACATTTAGAATCATAGGAAGAGAAAAATTCAAGTTGAGGCTCAGAGATGGAAGGATTATAACACTACCTATTGTTCTACACATCCCAGAATTGGCTAGAAATTTGATTTCTGTAAGAAAAATGGACGATGCAAGGTTAAAAACAATATTTGAAAAGGAAACTTGCACGATGGTTTGAGGAGAAATGGTGTTTCTTAAGGGAGTTCGGTTTGGAACTCTGTATAATCTTCAAGGAACAACTATTAGTGATGGGTATAATAGTTATGTTATTCCTGATATTGTAGTTGAAGAATAAAGAACTCCTATAGTCTCTGGAGAAAAGGTTATGTTGTGGCATCAAAGACTGGGGCATATCGGAGAGAAGGGTCTTCAACTACTACACGGTAAAGGTATGGTTGAAGGTATGTCTAACTTCTCTCTGGATTTTGATTTCTGTGAACATTATGTATATGGGAAGAAAAATCGGGTAAGATTCCCCTCTGGTGCAACGAGGGAAGAAGGAATTTTACATCTAGTTCATAGTTATGTGTTTGGACCTGTGTCGGTTCCATCATTGGGAAAATCTATCTACTATGTCTCATTTGTAGATGACTTTTGAAGTAATACTTGGATATATTTTCTCAGAAAGAAATATGAAGTCTTTGACTGGTCTAAAGTGTTTAAGGCTCTTTTTGAGAATCAAACAGAGAAAATAATTAAGGTGATAAGGACATATAATGGTGGAGAGTTCTACGAGAATGAATTTGAAGAATTTTGTAAGAAGTGTGGTATAGAAAGGAATAATACTACTCCATATAAACCTCAACAGAATGGAGTTGTAGAAAAAGATGAACATGACGCTGATGGAAAAGAAAATTGTTTTCTCAGTGGTGTGGGGTTAGGGAAAGAATTTTGGGTAAAGGAAGTGGGTACTACATGTTACCTGGTCAACAGATCACACTTTTCATCATTGGATTACAAGACTCTAAAAGAGGTATGTACTGGTAAGAAACCTTCTCTCACACATCTCAAGGTATTTGGTTGGGAGGCCTATGTGATCCAAATTATTTTCGGCATGAAACGAGAGAAGAGATATAATAAAGAAATGTACAGAGATATATAATTTATCCAATAATATAACATATATTTATCAAAGAAATATCCATAAACAAATAGATACAGTAATACAAAATTTCTATTAATGAGAGAAATGTACAAAACTGTAGAAATACAGAATGAAATACTTTCTAGAATGGTGGAAGCTTATCTCTGAGTAGAGATGTGATGGATACTCACATTCACAAGAAGATGATTACAATTAATATCTAAAGGAATTTTTAACATAAATAAAATCCAAAACCCTAACCCCGTAAGATGAAAATCCAACAGTTTTGTGGACCCCATTTTGGGCAGTTTGGTGTATCAACTTCTCGGGGGCATAACTTTGGTATATGATATTTGTTTGGGGTGCACGATAGCTCGATGGAAAGGTATCATAAAGGAGATTCATTTTTGGGGATCAATCAGATCATTTGGACACCTTTTAGGTGTTCGATCCTTAAACAACTTCATTTAGGCCCTCAAAATTTCCCTAGAAGTTCAGGAACCAAAAAACTGCTAAAACTTTTAAGTTGCCAGAAGATTCTTTTGAGCTAGTTGGAATAGGTGGCCACCCACCTATATCCACTTGGATCACTATGTTCATGCTTAAAAGTAAAACAAGAGTAAGCTAGAAAGTAAGGCTGAAAAGTGTATCTTTATTGGGTATAAATATTGTCTTAAAGGTTATAAGCTTTGGAACCTAGAAACTAAGAAGGTTGTGTATAGACGAGATGTGGTATTTAGTGAAATAAAAGATGTTTTCAAACAGGATGTCCTACCAAGTAAGGAAGAATCATATAAAATAGATTTTGATTTAAAAGATGATGAATCAAACTCTACAAAAGAACAAGAATCAGAAGAAGAAGATCATCATACTCCAGTATTGAGGAGATCGGTTCAGGAAAGAAGGAAATCAGAAAGGTATAATCCACCTAATTTTCATTCAAATTTTTCTTTGTCTATTATTAATGATGATCCTAGAACTGTTAGGGAGGAAGTGGATTCATAGTATGGGAAACTTTGGAAAAAGGCCATGGATGAAGAAATGACAGCCTTGGATAAGAATGAGGCATGGTATTGTTAGTAAAGTGGGTGTGCTCATTTAACCATAGACAATATAGCAATATTGTCACCCAAACATAGGCACTAATGCCACCCCAAGCACCTTGACCTTGACAGAGAGAATAATTCTGGTAGCAAACCAATAACCAACGAAGGCTAATGCACCAAGCAAAGATAACCAAAACTGATCAGAGAGTCCAACCCAGAAAAACTGAAAATGCAGATTGTAAAAATGCGGCAACAACTGCTCCCCAGACTTGCGCACTATTGGATTTCTGTAGTGTGCACAAGTGGATTATTGCAATTCTGAGAAATCTGGCTCAAGTGAAAACTGGCATCCTATATTTATAATTCTTTTTCCAGGATGTCTGGGCTGAATTCTCTTTCTGGGTGATAAAGACTTAATATATAATATTTTCTTTAGCCGACTTCTCTTCTAGGGTTATTTTTTCCTACTTCTGGAATATTCTAATATTGTCAAAGGTCACAAATGGAGGTTAATACCTCCCACAACTACCATAATATCAACACTCCCTCTTATCTAGGGAGGTATAACAAATAATGGTCTTGAGCATAAACAGACCATTCAACCAGTAGCATCATTATAGCTAGGCAAGCTATCTCATGATTGAATCACAAGCATCCTCATCATTATCCAACTAGATAATATTCATGACAATCAGTACAATGTTATATTGATATAACACAATTTTCTCTATCCATAGTACTACATAACTACTATCAAGTGGTACACAACCACACCAAGTAGCACACGACTACTTGATTAGTGACACATAGTTACAACCAGTGGAACACATCCACCATGATAGAATACATCTATTGTCCATAGACACACAGTCTCCATAGAAATCATACCATTTGATATCAACCTGCACATAAACAATATCATGCTATAAACTGAGTCATATGGCCCATTTTTCCACTCACATCTTGTGAGATATGGAAGAGCATCTACCCTCAGAAAGTAAAGCATCATCCATGAGCTATTGGACTATTCTTCTCAAGCATAGAAGAATAATTGTCCTGATTTCTGAGCCTGGACCAGTCACCTAACTAGGCCATTCCTCCAACACTAAACAAGTGCAACCTAGAGAGAATGTGTCTACCCTAGGGAATGTCTGTCCATGATTATTGAACCTGGATAATTTCACCTAACTAGGACATTCCTTCGGCACTAAACAAAGTGAAACCTGGAGAGAATGAATCTTCCCTAGGGAATGACTGTCTGGATCATTTCCTAAGGAAATGATTGTCCTGCATCAACCTCCAAAACATACCATTATTCAAAACTCCTCACAACTGTGAACTTCAAAAGAATGACTGCCCGATGAGGTGGACCATTCTTCTTGACCACTACTGAGAGTGACTTCCAAGAAGAAATATTGTCCTATACCATTCCCCCACACTGGATACAAGGGGAATCATTGTCTATGGTACATCAACAATCTATTGAACCATTTTCATTATGAAAATGACCGTTCGATCTGGACCATTTTTTGAACTAGANCAACCTGGAGAGCCATCTCTTCCCTTTCATCTAAGGGAGTTATTTCCATGATCCCCAACTTGTCTCGTAAGTATACAAACTTTATAATTCTAGAAAGAGGCTTTGTCAAGATATCTGATGTCTTCTCATCTGTGGGGATATACTGGAGCTTCAATTCTCCTTCCTGGACTTTATCTCGAATAAAGTAGTATTTGATTTAAATGTTTTTCAACCCTTCATGAAACATTGGGTGTTATGATAGCCTTGTACAAATTTGATTGACACAGTATATTATGCTTGAATCTGGAACCTGATCAAATAATCCATAAATCATCTTTCTCAACCATAATTCTTTTGTACATGCCTCACATGCTACAATATATTCTACTTCTGCTATGCTAAGTGTGACATACTTATGTTTCATGTTGCCCCAAGATATCATAGATGAGCCCAAGATGAAACACATCCATGAAGTACTCCTTCTATCTTCTGCACTTCACACCTAATATGAATCTATGAATCCATGAATTTGTATATCACTGGATGCGGTATATATTAAACCATAGTTTAGTGTCCCATGAATATATCTTAGACATGATTTTCAATTATCCAATGCTCATGTTTGGGTTCCACCTGGAACTGTCTTAGTGTGTTTACGACAAAGAAAATATCTGGTCGAGTATTTACTAAATACATCAATGACCCAATCAATTTCCAATATAGGGATGGGTCTACTGGATCAGAATCTAAGTCTCTTACTTTTCTTATATCTGTTGTCATAGAAGTGTCCATGTATTTACAATCCATCATTCCAAACTTCTAAAGAATCTTCACTACATACTTTCCTTGTCCAAGGAATACTTCACCACACTTCTGCCATACTTCTAGTCCTATGTAATAATGCATGAGACCAAGATCTTTCATATCAAAATCAAAAGCTAGTTCCTTTTTACACTAGATGATGAGAGACTCTTCACCTGCCAAGAATAAATCATCGACATATAGCAGTAGAATCATAGGTGCATTATTCACGACTTTGTAATAAAGATTTGGATCTACATGACTCTTGGAAAAACCAAGTCTTATTAAGTAGTTGTCTATTCTAGCATACCAATTTATTGGAGCTTGCTTGAGTCCATATAAATCTTTCTTTAGTCTGTAAACATGAGTGTCTCTGGAGTGTACTTCAAATACTTGAGGTTGTTCAATGTATAACTATTCTTCAATTTCTCTATTGAGGAAAGTTGTTTTTACATCCATTTGATATAAACTCCATCCCATGGAAGAAGCAAGAGATATAATTGCTCTAATAGAAGTATATCTGGCAACAAGAGCAAATGTCTCATCATAGTATTCTCCCTCCTTCTGGGATAACCCTCTAGCTATGAACCTTACTTTATATTTGTCCATACTTCCATCCGCTGCATGTTTGATCTTATAGACCCATTTTGAAGTTACTATTGATTTTTCTTTATGTCTAGGAACAATTTCCCATACATCATTTTTCATGATGGACTGGTGTTGTTTTGTCATGGCTTCTTTCCATTGTTTCTTCTGAGGTGCCTCTTCAAATGTGGTGGGTTCTTTGTTTAGAAGCTTTATCATACATGTTTCATAGCTGGAGAATCTCTTGGGATTTTTTCTTTTTCTGAAGGTGCCACTGGGGCTTTGAGTCTTTTTTCTTCTTGTAGGGTAGCTTCAAGCCAAGATGGACATTTATTGGTTTTGGGTACAGTGTCTAATTCAATAGCTTCACATGGTTTCATCAGATGATCAAGTTGATCTATTTCTTCATTTTGACTTTCTGGAAGACATGTGCTTTCTTCATTAGTCTCTTCATAATCTTCTTCTTCTATAGTTTCTTCTATGGATTTCTTGAAAGCCATATTTTCATTGAAGGTTAGGTTTCTATTGACTTCAACCTTATGTTGTTCCAGGATATAGATTATATAGGCCTTGGATTATTCATTGTATCCCACGAATATACCCTTCTTTCCCGAGGGTTCTAATTTCTTCCTTCTATCCTTGGGGATGTGAAAGTAAACAGGGCATCCAAATAGTTTTAAGTGTTCCACATTAGGTTACTTTCTTGAAAAGGATTCTTTTGGATTCATATCATATTCTTCTGGAGTCATATCCTTCTGGAGTTATGAAAATATATTGTTGTCATGGTTGCTTCTCCCCACAGATACATAGATAAACCTTGATTGTTCAATAATGCCTTTAAAGTTTCTTCAATAGATATATTCTTCCTTTCTTCTACACCATTTTGTTAAGGATTATGAGGAACAACTAGCTCCCTCCTAACCCCTACCGATTTTCAAAAGGAAACAAATTCCTTGGATGTATATTCTCCTCCATTATCTGTTCTCAAGGTCTTGATTTTCTTGTTAGTGAGGTTCTCTATCTTTGCCTTGAATTCATGAAACTTGTTGAAAACTTCATCCTTTGTCTTCCAAAGATATAACCAAATATTTCTTGAGTAATCGTCTATGAAGATTACATAGTAAATAGAACCTCCTAGATATTTGACTGGCATCGGACCACAAACATCTGAATGTATTAGATCTAGGATTTCCTTAGATCTATTATTGCTGCTTGAGAATGGTTTCTTAACACTCTTACCAAGAGAACATGCTTTGTATATTCCTTCATGTGTAGACTGTAGTTATGGTATTCCTTCAACCGTATTTTTGAGGAAGGGTAATTCTTGATAGTTGATATGAGAATACCTTTTATGCCAAAGCTCATTGGCATTGACTTCATCATGTACAAGGGCTTCATCATTTTGTTCTAGTAGTCTGTATAGTCTTCCTTCACGGGTTCCAATAACTCTAGCATTCTCTATGCTAGAGTCTCTAGGCCAAGATAATACTTTTCCATCTACAAAGGCTATAATGTTTCCTTTATCTTCTAGGAAAGATATGGATACAAGATTCTTTTCTAAACTAGGTACATATAAAAAAATTCTCAAATGAACATTGTTACCTGTTTTCAATTTGACGGAGGCTTGACCAATTCCTTCAAATGGGTAAGTGTTTTTGTCTCCAAGTTCTACCTTGTACGATGTCTTATTTTCATTTATATTGAAGAGTATGGCTTGGTATCTTGTCATATGCCTAGAAAATCCACTGTCAATTATCCACATGTCATCTTCAAGAGTTCATGTGAGCACTGAGTAGTGTAGATGATTCATCTTTTCATTCATGATTTCAGTTGATTGATAACTGGTCAAGCTTTGACCCAAAATCTCAATCTTGACGTTTTTTCCTTCTGAGAGTGTCAAGAGGTGTGTTGGACTAAGGCATACTAGAATATATTCTCCTTGAGTAAGGTATTCCATCATAATGTGGTAGGAAATAGTTTTAGGGTTTCTACAACTGCACCTGCTATTAACCCTAGCAACAATGCTTTGGTAAGTGCACCTACTAGAAACCCTAGCAAAAGTTATTCAATGACCTTGATAACCTTATGGCTTAGCTTCCTTCCAGTGTTTAGACTTAATGAAGGAGGTGTGGGCCCATAACCTATTAGTAAAGTGGGTGTGCTCGTTTAACCATAAACAATATAGAAATATTGTCACCCAAACATAGGCACTAATGCCACCCCCGAGCACCTTGACCTTGAAAGAGAGAAGAATTCTGGTAGAAAACCAATAGCCAACCAAGGCTAATGAACTAAGAAAATATAACAAAAAATGATCAAAGAGTCCAACCCATAAAAACCGAAAATGTAGATTGCAGAATTGTGGCAACAGTTTCTCCCCAGACTTGCACACTACTGGACTTCTGTAGTGCACACAAGTGGATTTATGCAATTCTGAGAAATCTGGCTCAAATGAAAACTGGAGTCCTATATTTATACTACTTTTTCTAGCTTGTCTGGGCCAACTTTTGTTTCTGGGTGATAAATACTTAATATATAATAATTTTTTTAGCTTTCTTCTCTTATAGGGTTATATCCAAGTCTTTTCTTGCTTCTGGAATATTCTAATCTTGTCAACGGTCACAAATGGAGGTTAATACCTCCCGCATATACCATAATATCAACAAGGATCTAGTGGAGTTGCCGAATGGAAGAAATCCCATTGGCAACAAATGGGTATTTAAAAGGAAGATGAATATAGAAGGTAAAGTGGAGATATATAATTCTCAATTAGTAGCAAAGGGTTATTCCCAGGTTGAGGGAATTGATTTTGGTGATATTTTGTTTTGTTTTTCCAGGTTAACTTCTACTAGATTTCTTTTATCTGTTGCTTTTGCATTTGATTTTGAAGTAGAACAGATATATGTAAAGAAAACATTCCTACATGGGGATATGGAAGAAGAAATATATATGAAGCAACCAAAAGGCTTTGTTGTGAAGGGAAAGAAGGAGCTGATATGAAAGATGAAAAAGTCCCTATATGGTTTAAAACAATCACCAAGGATGTGGTATCAAAAAATTGATACTTATATGCTTAGACTTGGCTTCACAAGAAGCAAAGAGGATCACTCTTTGTATTTTAAATTAATTGGTGATCATTTGATTTATTTGGTATTGTATTTGGATGGCATGTTGTTGTTATGAAACAATAAGGAGATTATCCAGGATGTGAAAACTCAATTGTCCTCTAAATTTGACATGAAGGATCTTGGTGCTACAAATTTCATTTTGGGCATGGAAATTACAAGAGATCGGGAAAAGAGGAAAATCTATTTAAATCAAAGAAAATATGTTGAGATAATATTGCAGAGGTTTAATATGCAGGAATGTAAACTAATCAAGGTCCTTATTCATGTTGGTGTAAATTTATCTATGGATCAGTGTCCCAAGGCACATGAAGAGGAGGACATGTCTCGTGTTCCATCTATGAGTGTTATATCCCTAAAATTCCCTACTTATGCATATATGGCATTTTCCTTTCTACTTGAAAAATTTTCCAAACTTTTGCTATGGAACTCTATTTAAAAAACCATTTTTTGGACCATGTACATGCCCTGCTACACTATTTCCCACGTACATACACCTTCTGCATGCTAGAAATCCCATGTACATATGCTAGTTTCACACTAAACAACCCATGTTTACCTTGAAAATTTGCAAAAAATAAAAAGTTGCAAGGAATTGGATGGAGTTAATGGTATATTGGAGGTTTCCCAACCAATTCACCTGCTCTAACCCGTCCCCAAACTGAATAACTATCTTTTTGTCATATAAAAGGAGGTCTTGGGGTCTCATTCCAACATCAAGCATTAGAATAGTGAAACTTTGCCCAAATCCCTTTCCCTCCTTGCCCAAGTATTTTCAACCCTTCAATGTTCTTGCCTCAACATTCCCTCTCTAGTCTTTTCTCCTATACAATCCCTTCCCTTCCCTTGAAGTGATCAACTAATTGTGAGAGAAATAATTGGGATAAGTGTACTTAGAGAAACATTAAGAGGATCCTAGACCAGGTTCAAAAATGATATCTTTATGTCTTTGATTTGATTTATGCATAATGGTTTATATATAACCTTAATTGATGGGTAGAAATAGAATATTTGTAGTGTTGTTTTCCTAAGTATTCTTGCAAGTTGGCTTTGGGAGGAGACTTGTAGCTTGGGAGCTACAAAGCTAGAGATGGTCTACATCGAGTGTTGGACTAAAGGTACTTCTTCTAACCTAATTTCCTATCTTTTTCTATCGACTGTACCCGCCTATTGACTGACTGCAAGCTAGAAACTTAGTTTCCTATTTTTTACCAACTTACACAGGTGACTGTGGGGGTATACCATGGTACCTAGGGAAAATGTTGAATTGAGATTCACAGAGTATACCCATAGGGTGATTCCATGTTCGAGTTGCACTTACATCGGTTAGTTTCTCTAGTGTCGATTGCCATAACTTTCCTTCCCACTAGTTAGTCGACTGCTTGATTTATCTTTAGGAACCTTTTAGTGTGTGCTCTTTGTTTCACGCTAATCAAACCTTACTGTGTTGGTTGATCATTTCACAAAGTGGAAGATCAAAAACTCCATCAGTCACGAAGGCTTCAGGGCCCGTTGCTAGTCAGTTTGGAGACACCTCCGCCACCGTTGAGGCGAAGACTTGATCAAGAAGGATCGTTCGAAGAAACTGGGACGCAAAAAACTATAGTCATGCCTACTCCAAGAGAAGACTTTCCAACACCAGAGGACTCTATTGTTTTTTACCTCGAGACCAAATGTTTCAGGCCAATAAATCCTTCGATCACCGACTTGTTGGTGCTGCTCCTAATCCAATTTGTCCCTCATGAGGTGACATCTTCTGAATGCCAATTTATTCGGCGAGTGACGATGGAAGCTAATGTTTCTACTTTGTTAGGGAGTCCCCATACTCCCATTATAGATACCACTTGAGGGGAAATTGTACCTCCTCCTCCACCTTCTCCTATCTGGACCACAATTGTCCCGATACCCATGACTTCGGGAAATGGTTCAATCCCTTTAATGGATTCAAACACTGTTACATTCACTCAGAATGTGACAGTTGCTCCCTTCTCATATGGGATTCCCAACTTTGAATCAAATTCAGTTCTTACTTATTTTACTTTATATACCATGGGTCTGGGGGTAGGGAGCTCTAACACTCCTTTGCAAGGATCATTCGTGGGCACTAATACCCCATTCAATGTTATTCCTTATGGTGGGGGTCATATACCTCCTCCGTCCCCTTTGCTCGGTGGTACTTTTCAGCAGTTTATCAAGCCTAACATTAACTATAGCTTGTTTAGTGGAGGTAGTTTGATACCTTCATCCTACATGACGCAGGTGGGATCTATGTCGTTCTCTATGTTTGGTGCATTTGGGAACAACGCTTTTTCTTCGGTTGCTTTCTTGACTGGGGGCAACCCCAAATTTGGTCAAAACAACCCCGTGTATGGTACCATTCCTTCACAGGGAGAGACAAATGGAGTATACTCCACACAAGGTCTTTGGAATCCTTGGAAGAGCTTGTTTCCCTCGCAAGGGATGCCAGTCAAGGGAAACCCTTTCTATACTCAATGAAACCATGAGAAAGGTTCATTACCTATCCCAGAAGGATCGATTGGGGGCATCCCCAACCAAGGTCCTTGGAACATGACACGAGGATAAATCCATGTGGAAGCTATGTCATCCAATTTTAGGAGTCAACCGATGATGCAACAATAGATAGAATTTCCTTTTTCTGGTCATGGCCATGGTGTCTACCAAAACCTCGGCCAGCAGACCAACTTTTCCTGGCAACCTCGTGCTAATCAAAATCCAGATCCCTCTTTTCATGTAAATACTCTGCAACCAAAAATACCCTTTCTAGAAATCCTGCATTTTCCATACTTGTTGATATTGTTAAATGACCTGATATGTCACAATCCACGTTGGCCCCCCATGCCGAATAAGTTTTCTCCAGATATTTCAAAATTTAAGGGCAATCTTGGAGAAGATCTAAGTGATCATGTGACTACCTTTCACTTGTGGTGCTCGTCGAACTCATTAAAGGATGACTCTATTTAGCTGCACCTTTTTCAATGCACTCTTATAGGGGGTGCAATGAAGTGGTATATCGAGCTCGACATCTCAAAGTACTCTTACTTTAATGACCTGGTGATGGTTTTCTTGAACAATTTCTAGTTGTTAGTGAGATACGATGCCGACACCAAGTTGTTGGCCAACTTTGAGTAAACTAAGGATGACCATATCTCAGATCATATCCGAGATTGGTGGCATAGGAAGAGTTTGATTAAGTTCAAGTTCCCTCCTGCATTCTTTCTTGAGTAGTTCTTGAAGTCTTTGGTTCCTTGTGTGTCCAAAGATGTAGCAATGTAAGGGGTGTTTTCAGAGGAAGAGGATATTATGAGAGCCCATTAGCTAGAACTAATTTACTCTAAGTTTGGCATGCTTTACAAGATCTTACCCGATGTGCCACGATCAACTCTTGATAAGGCCCAAAAAAAGTTTGGGCCCCACACAGATGGTATAGTGGGCTCAGCACAAAGCATGTACACTGATCTGTTATCGAATCAATTAAAACAATTATTGATTCATCAAACTATGGTCGACCAGAATTCTAGTTCGGACACCCCCACAACCTAGACGTCGTATGTACATAGTGTGCAATCAACAACTCCCAAAGACAACCAACATACGAAGGGAAATAAGAAACAAAAAAACAAGAAGGGTAAAGGGGATAAAAAGGCTACTAACAATGCCATCCAGGGAAAAAGTGAGAAGAGAAAGGTGATGTATATGTGTAAGATTTTCACAGATGACCACTTAACTCACATGTGTACTTGGCTTGTGGAATCCCAAAAGCTACTAGCACAACAACAACCTGCTATTTTGACTAATCCTTTTCCACAAGGGAAAAATATGGCTCAGGCTTCTACATCCACGAGTGCGGCTGGGGAAAGTCAAGGACCCCTCGCGCCTACTCATAACAACTAGGACACAAACATTTACATGATGAACCTCTATGCTCATTTATCAACCAATACTCATGACTACAAAACACTGGAATCTTTTGAGAAGGGAAAGGAGGCCTCCAACCCATTGACTCATCTTCAAATTGAGAATACAATAGGAGAGACAATGACTCGCATCCCTAAAGGTGTGTTTAATAATGATTCCCATAACTCAAACGTGAGGGCTGCTCTGAAATACTTCATCATGGGGGATCTGGCACATACCCCTTGTGAAATGTCTTCTCTGGAGGTTCTCCAAAGTTTCCCCTAATGGAGTAAATTTTTGTTGTCTGCCTTGGGAGTGAAAGAGACTAGTAGCTCAGGAATGATCATTTTTTGTTTGACCAACCTTAATCCTCATCTTCCTCACCATGTCACCTTTTAGATAGTAGTGTCATATACCACGAAATCGTTGACATGGAACATTTTATGTATGGTGGTTGATGAGGTTTCCTCAACTTGCATGATGGCATTGGGATGTTGGAGGGCCATTGGCCCAACCTCAGTTGTCTCTGTTGCCTACATTGCTTATGGATTTTGATGACCGATCATTCTGACCTCACGGTATAATTCCTTCTTTCCCCATGTAGTTAGAGGGTAAAAATGTGTGCGTCGAGGTTGAAGTAGTCGATGCGCCTCTCGAATAAAACCTTTTGTTAGGATAGAGTTGGACTTACAAAATGCAAGCGGTTGTAGCCATTTTTTTCGAGTCTTATGCTTTTCGCACAAGGGCCAGATTATAACCATCGACCATTTGTCCTTCCCTCATCCTGAGCCTTCATTGGGGGCTTCCACGGTCCTGATGATTGATAACCCACTTCCTAACACTGTCAACTTAGGTGCCAGATGTTTTTCATCATTGATGGGAAATTTTTATTATCATCCCCCTTCCAATGATGTAAGGTTTGTTTCAATTATTCCCGACCAGCCAAAGGCTGCAATTTTTCAAGTGTTTTCTTTTAAAACAAGCTAATTTCACGACCCATGGAATTTACCTTCCCCATCATCTTCGATGGAAGCAATAGGGCACCTTGGCATGGCCATGCCATTATCCGCGGATAAGGTTGCGTACACCATTATCTAACAAAGCTCGGTCAACCCCAATACGGATCCCCCGCAGGAGCTAGATCCAACTCTCAAGCCTATTTGGGCTTAAGATTCTCTCACCGCTCAAGATCCTTTAGACTTAGTCTTTTCCTCTTCAAGACGATTCTAGAGGCAATGACTAGTCCCAACAAACCTTGGGATGATCTGCATCATAGATCTTATTTTCTTCCCGATCTTAGGAGAATAGAGGTGGGAGAGTTTGTTTAGACCATGAATGGAGATAGCCCTTGTCCAATCAACCCTATGGCTATGCACAAAGTTTACACCGAGAGAAACATGGCAATCATTGATGCAATGATTCCTATCAATATCTCTATAACCCCTGGCATCATGGAGAATGTCTTCGTCTGAGCAAATTTCTCCCTCGAAGAGATTCGTATTTAAACTGAGTTGTTTAAGGAGTTTCGCGATGTGTTTTCCTGGTTTTATGTGGAGATGCCAGGCATTGAACCAAAAATTGTTGAATATGAAATCATGACTTATCTTGATGTCAAACTGGTCCAACAAAAGCTTCATCTAGTCAATCCCCCAAAAGCAACGATGATAAAGGAAGAAGTAGAGAAACTACTCAAAGTTGGTTTCATATGCCTCGTGCAATTGATGGAATGGGTATCAAACCAGGTTCCTTTAAACAAGATACAAGGAGTGATTTGCATTTGTATCGATTTCCATGATTTGAGCAAAGCCTACCAAAAAGATAAATTTCCAACACTGTTTATTGATCATATTGTCGATGAGTGTGTGGGTTGTGAAGTCTTTTCTTTCATGGATGACTCTTTTGGATATAATCAAATTCAAATCAAACCTGAGGACCAACATAAAAAGACTTTTATTTGTCCTTGGGGTACCTTTGTGTATTGAAATATGCCTTTTGTCTTGAAGAATGTTGGAGCTACCTTTTAGCGGGCCATGTCGTTCTCTTTTCACAACCTCAAACACATAGTCGAGGCGTACCTGGATGATCTAGCATCATGTTCTTGAAGATATTTGATCATACCGCCCATTTACGACTAATCTTTGAGTGATGTCGCTACTATCAGATTCGCTTAAATCCTAACAAGTGAATTTTTTACGTGACATCAGGTCGGTTATTAGATTTCATCGTGTTGAAAAAAGGGATCATGGTCAATCCTCTTAAGGTTGAGGTGATAGTTCAATTGCCTCCTTCATGCACTATAGCCCAGCTTCAGAGCTTATAGGGGAAAACAATTTTTCTTTGGAGTTTTGTTGCTAATTATGTCAAGATCGCTAAAGGGATCATGCATATTTTGAAAAAAGGGGTCCCATTCTGTTGGGATGAAGCAGTTCAATGATTTGTTACAGCATTGAAACGTGCCCTAACATATGCCCCTCTCCTCCGGCCTCCTGATTATAAAAAATATTTATTGTTGTATTTGGTTGTTGTAGAGTCGACCATCAGCATGGTCTCGGTCCAAGAGGATGACACGCTCAAGGAGCACATTATCTATTATCTTAGCTGAGGCCTAGTTGGACTGGAACTCAACTACTCTCATGTTGATAAACTTTCTTTGGAGGCTATCCATGTTGTCCAACGGTTGTATCATTATATATTACTTCGCAATACAACCATCATTTTTTTCGTCAACCCTTTCCAATATGTGTTAACACGATGGGTCATTGGTGGAAAGATCAGTAGATGGTTAGTTATCCTACAGGAATTTGATTTGGATTTTGTCTCTGTTAAATCTAAAATGTCATTGGTCTTTGTCAAACTAATTTCAGAACTACCGGTTGAGTCTGGTGATATTATGCCCAAAGTGTCACCTATCAACAAAGATATTTTTCTAATTTCATCTTCGGACCCACGGTATGGAGATATACTTGTGTATCTACAGAATTTGAAGTTCCCCACTTCTTCTTCTCACGATGAGCATCCACAAATACGACACCAAGCACAGAACTATCTCTTTCTCTATGACACTTTCTATTGTTGAGGTGTAGATTGCATTCTTCGAGGATGTCTTACCGAAAAAAAAGTAGAGTTCATGTTGAACGACTGTCACACCGGAGCATGTGTTGGTCATATGTCTATGTTGGAAACATCCCAAAATATTCTATGCACAAGATACTTCTGGCTCTAATTAATCAAATATTGTATTGAGGTAGTTAAGAAGTATCACCCATGTCATATATTCTGTCGGAATATGCGAGCACACCTCGCTCCTATGTTTCTGTTCATCTCTGTTGGTCCCTTCACCAACTGGGGGATTGATTTCACTACATGTCACCTGACTTCCAACAAGGGGAATTGCTATATCATCATATCAGTAGACTACTTCACTAAGTGATTCAAAGTTATGCCGACATTTAGTAATGATGGGGAAACTGCCACCCTTTTCATTTTGAATCAGATAGTAGCAAGATTTGACATCCCGAAGGACATTAACATTGACCAGGGAAGTCACTTCCAAAATAAAATGATGACTAAATTAATGTAAAATCTTGGGTTTAAACAGGAACATTCTTCACCCTATTACCCGCAAGCGAATGGTCTGGTTGAATCTGTGAATAAGTCCCTCAATATTATTCTTCAATGAATGATCAATTCAGCCAAATCTAATTGGAATTTGATGTTAGATTAAACATTGTGGGCCTATCGAACTTCTGTAAATACTGCCATCGGTTTTTCACCTTTTCAACTCATCTATGGGTTGGAAGCAGTCTTACCCATTGAGTGCCAGATCCCTTCTTTAAAGTTGGTAGTGGAACTACTTCCTGACACTACACTGCTTGAGGAACGCCTTCTCTATCTCGAGAAGCTCGATGAGCAGCATCATGATGTAGCCTTGGAGAATGAGGCTTATAAGCAACTAGTCAAGTGTCAGCATGATCAGTCTGTTCGCCCTAGAATTTTCTATGAAGGTGATCTTGTCTTGGTATATGACCAAGACAAAGATCCCTTAGGTGCAGGCAAGTTCAAACCCATGTGGTTCAAACCTTTCATTGTGAAAGTGGTCTTGGAGAAGGGTGCTTACCATCTGGTTGATTTTGAGGGAAATTCTTTAGCGGAGCCTAGAAATGGGCTCTACCTTAAGAAGTACTACTCTTAGGTCGGTCACCTCAGTGGCTTCTTGTATATATTTATAGTCTTTTATACATTCATGTTTTTTTTGGTTTATAGACGTGTAGTTATTTATGTCTTATTTTTCACTATGGCAGATGTCAAATGAATTAGAGGTTTACTTTGGGTTCGTGGATGGTGCTAGATGACACACTCGAAGGCTTGCTTTTGCAGCTTGGGTGGTTTTCACACCTAGAGGCCAGTTGCTTTCTTCCAGAGTTATTTTTCTAGGCGACACAACCAACAATGTTTCCAAGTACAAAACAATGATATAATTTCTACATGATTATTTGTCACATGGCATTTCTCACCTCTGGGTTTACTTAGATGCTCAAATAGTTTTGTCCCACTTAAATGGGTCTTACCGCATTTATGATCCCACTCTACAGCAATGATTCTTTAGGGTACGTCTATTATAACGATCTTTTGATTATATTATGTATATTCATGTTCCTAGGAGATTTAATCATTTAAATGATACTCTAGCTAATCCAATTTTGGATTGGCATGTTGCTCACATGTAAAAGAAAAAGCACACACATACGCATGTAAATACATTTGTAAAAAATGTTATCCATGAAACAAGAAAGATGTATATATATATATAGATATAGATATAGATATAGATATGTCCAAAATAGTGTTATGAGTACAAAAGTGGGCATGAAAGCTTCAAAAGTTATCATTATACAATGTTGGGCTTAAGCCCTCAAAATACATAGTACAAAAACTTCCCTCGACATGTAAGTGGTATGATGCTATATAAGGTCTAGGCCTATTGTCCATGCTATAGTGAATAAAGGCATTCACAAGATGCCAAAATAACTGGACCCAGGTTCGAGGCACCCCCACTACATGTGGCTACATCATCGGGGGGATATCCTCGATCTCATCCATAGGAAATGCACGAGTAAGAGCAATGAGGTTCCTCTCCACTCGTTGTAGGACTCTATCAGCCTCTCTAGCTAGGGGTCCTCTTGTAGTTGTCGATCATGTTGTTTTTGCTGGTCCTCCCTTTGGTCGAGGATGATGTCTAGTCCTAGAGAAGTCTTCCGATCAAACAGGTCCCACATCTGTACATAACAGATTCACGAGAAAGTACTCTAACACACACAAAAAAGGATATATATGAAAATTGAAATTTAATAACTTTAAAAAATATATGTTACCTATCTCACCATGCATAGGTATAGTTACGGGCATGTTTGGATCTTTGAGGAAGCTAATCCCTGCATAGGGATATTCTTCTATGACTGGGATTTGACATGTCCACTAGTCGAAGAATTTGTCATCGAAGGCCTCTTGGGTCCTTCCTCCACCCTATCTAGGCAGTAAAAATTCCCACCTGCACACTATTGGAAAGGGGGCAATATTCCCCTGTACTGTCTCTCTCAAACTGAGACTAGGCACCCTCTCGAAGAAGAAGGAACACAAAACAGTACCAAACCCAAATTTATTGTTGGTATGCCTACGACAGTTTATGAGTTGTCTCTTCATGCATACTAGCATGGTAGTAATCCAGTAAAAAATGGTCACCTCTAAAACACTGAACTGCACAATGCATCTATGCACGAGAGGCATGATGGAGTGCTCCAGATACAGTAATCCACTTGATCATGAGTAAAATAACTCTCAAGGAGAGGTTGGTAATCTTGTAAATTGGCACCTGAGAACCTACTTTATTGGTACCAACTTCATAGTGCTTCACGATGTAGTCTTCAATGTTGTATGGCCCTGTAATAAAAGTCCTCAAGTTTTTCAATGTTGTATGGCCCTGGAATAAAAGTCCTCAAGTTAACCGGTTCCCCTCTCCTAGAGAGGTCAGTCAAGAAGTAAATGTCCTCCATGGCTGGGGTCAATGATTGACCCTCCAACATGAATGCCTCTACGTCTAGATTCCAGTACTCTTTCAAGGCATTGAGCAACCTCGGTTGTGCCCTCATGAATGGACACTAAAATAATTTCCATAGGACACACTATTTTAGCATAGAAATTGCGACATGGTCCTCCTCAACCAAGATGTCCAACTCCTTATGTTCCCTCTCTCTCCAGTGCACATACATCCTGCCACACACAAAGTTGGAGAGGGTTTAGTCTCTTGTGTTTTATTTTTTCAATCTTAAAGGAGGTGTATATGGGTTGTAGTTTACACAGTCGCATATGTACTCATGTTGTTTATTAATCTGCTCGAGTATATATGCGGCCTTCCCTTGGACATCTTGCATACACACAGACGCGACCCCTTTTCAAGGGAGCATGCCTCCCAAAATAAAAATTAAATACAAAGGAACGAATTAAAATGTAAGAGGAGGGAATTTATACTTGCTTGGTCCATGTCGGAGGGTTTTCCATCCACCGTAGCTCCCAAAATTGGCTTTTTTGACAATGGTATTTTTTGACATTTTGTTATTTTCCAAGTTGCAATGGTAAAAATGAGTTGTCCACTTCTATTTATAGACCTTCTTAGCCCTTTTTTCCCTAATTGGGTCCCCCTTTTCACTTTTTCTAGCTTGGTGGCTACTTGAGTTCTCTTTTGAGTTATCTTTTGGTCATCCTAATGGATTCGTCCTTATGGTTTGATGATCTTTTGAGATGGTTTACATTCACATAATCCCATGGTAAAAGTCATTTTTTCCAACTTTGGCATATAAGTTAGGTTTTCACTCCTAGCTTGCTTCATATCGTTGTATTTTTCTCTTTTCCATAGGATTTATCCCACCGAAGTGCGACATAGAACCTTATTTTCTTCTTTAGAAGTCTCGTAATTAGGTGGTAGAGCCTACCTCTAGATGGTGCCCTAGGTAGATCCTTTGTTGCATTTTGGCGTCCATGCCATGATTTTTCACTATAGGATTGAGAGTCCTTGTTAGTCCCGTCATGGTTACATATTGAAGCCTAAGTCTTCTTTCTAATCATCATTGTTGGCCTTACCGTAGAGACTCTGTAATGAGCATGCTTTGTTGTCTTTCAAGCTCAATTTAAATTTCAAAAGAAAAATCCAACGAGACTATATTTATTCTTTTCGATCTCATCTGGATTATTTAAGAAAAGTAGCCCCCTAGATTCTTCTTTAATCCCTTTTCAGACTCTCTAAAATTGAAAATATTGTTGAGCGATCTTGTTTCCCTTCACGCTCACCAAACTCAAATTTGAAGGCACATCTGTCCCATTGTAGTTTACCCCTTTTTTGGTTTGGATGGATAATTTTACAAATAAAGGTATGCTCTAGGAACTTTGGTTCGCTATAAGCGTATTCTCAGGCATAATTTTAACCCTTTTTCAGGCATGATGGACTTAGTTTTCGAAAAAGGAACATTCTCTTTGGTTTTGGTTTATCACTTTTTTGGGACTTGGAGATTACTTACGAAAAAGAAACCCCCCTAGAGTCCATAGTTAATCCCTTTTCAGACTCCATAAATATGAAAAGATAGTTGAGTGACCTTGTTCCTTCACACTCATTAAATTGGTCTAGGAGAACATCTACTTTACATGAGTTTAACCCTTTTTCCAACGAGTATATTATTGTGGACAAAAGGTATGCCTCGAGAGATTTGTCTCACCGGGAGAGCTCTCCTTAGTTATATTTTATACTTTTTCAGGCTAAGGAGACTAAACTTAGAAAAAGGATGTGAGTCCATAGTTAAGATCTTTTCAGACTCCTTAAAATTGAAAAGATTGTCGACTGATCTTGTCTTTGTCACACTCATTAAAATGGTTTTGAAAAGACATCCTTTTAGTGCAAGTTTAACCCTTTTTTAGGCCGATTGGAATAATTGTGAAAAAGGTACTCCCTGGAGTCTTCTTTTTGCGTTTTTTCAGACTCTCTAAACATAAAAAACCATTGACCTTTCCTTCTCTAGGCTTGTAAAAATATACATGGAAGGAGTCTTGTTGTGTCATGCTTAATCGTATTACAGGTCTCATCTTTACATCTTTGACCTAATGTCAGCTCCATGTTGCTCTCAACGGAACCTTTAAATCATTCTGTATATGCAAGCCTTGCAACACTTTTTGCCTTTGTGATCTGACACCTTGACCCATGGAGGAATTTTCTTCGAGTGTCCTTATCCTGCACCTGTCTCCTTGCCTTGAGAATTAGTATGTTCCATGCGCTTGCAACCATTTTTATTGCTCGCGACACTCATTCATCCTTTGTAACGTAGCATTATTTTATTCTTTTTCAAGCTCATTAAAAAATTGAAAAAGACAAAAAAATCAAATATTCCAAAAAGAGGGGATGGGAAATATACATTCTATTTTTGGTAGCAAAGATAGTCTCCCTTGCACAAAGCACATCCTTTTGTTTGTTTGTCAAGAATTGTGATCTAGTATGACCTTAGGAAGTTGTTATCACTACATAAAGTTGTTTCCTCCTCAGTTTGGTTATGCTTCCAAACATATGGAGAGTTTGTGGTGCCTCATGCATCATAGATTTATGTCAATATTACTTTCCCTGAGTCTGATCATCTTTCGTTCTTTTTTACAAGAGAATTTTTATCAAAACCAAGTCGTACTTTCTGTAGTTTTTCTCTTGACTTTCATGAGTCGAAAATCATGTGAGTCCAGTCAAGTCCAGATTCAAAATCGATGAAGTTCTCTACCTAATCATTGAGATCCTTCATTATTTTCCCAACAACTTGTCAAAGACCTCAGAGTAGTGAGTTTTACACTCTTATTGTACTCCTACTTGAGTTTTTGAAGATATTGAATTTGTTTCTCGAGCTATGGTGCTTTCATCTCCAGTCGCAGGTGTTAGTACTTCTTGAATATGCATATTATATTTTACTTGAATATCATCGAGTGATTTTGAGATGTAGATCTGATGTGTATTGCTCATGGATACACTTTATATAGGAATTTATATGACATGGATCTACAGTGTACTTGATTGGAAGCCATTATTAGTTCATCTCGAGTATGGGTATGCCTACCTCAGAGAGATAATTGTTGTTTTGTAGATGGAACCTCCCGAACTTTGGTCCCGGGATCACTCAACTTCGTGCATTCTCACTGGTGAAGATATTGTAATGTATTTAAGACATCAGTTTCTCTTCTAACATCACACATTAGGGGGCATATGTTATAGCCCTAAAATTCCCTACTTATGAATACATGACATTGTCCTTTCTACTTGCACAATTTGCCAAACTTCTGCTGAGGAAATCTATTTAAAAAACATTTTTTGGAGCATGTACATGCCCTGCTGCACTACTTCCCACGTACATAATCCTTCTACATGCTAGAAAACCCACGTACATATGCCATATTCACACAAAAAAACCCATGTTTACGTCTAAAAGTTGCAAAAAATAAAGAGTTGCAAGGAATTCGGCGGAGTTAATGAGCTATTGGAGATTTCCCAACCAATTCGCCTACTCTATCCTATCCCCAAACCGAATAACTATACCTTTTTCATATAAAAGGAGGTCTTGGGGTCTCCTTCCAACATTAAGCATTAGAATGGTGAAACTCTTCCCAAATACCTTTCCCTCCTTTCCCAAGTATTTGCAACCCTTCTGAGTTCTTGCCTCAACATTCCCTCTCTAGCCTTTTCTCTTATACAATCACTTCCCTTGAAGTGATCAGCTGATTGTGAGAGAAAGAATTGGGATAAGTGCACTTGGGGAAACATTAAGAGGAGCCCAGACCAGGTTCACGGAGCATCGGCCTATAAAAGGTTGTAATTTTTTTATCTTTGGACTTGAATAAAAGAATAGTTTTCCTATCCCAAATGATATCTTTATGTCTTTCATTTGATTTATGCATAATGGTTTATATATAAACCTAATTGATGGGTAGAAATAGAATATTTGTATCGTTTTTTTCCTAAGTATTCTTGCAGGTCAGCTTCGGGAGGAGACTTGCAGCCTAGGAGCTACAAAGTTGGAGGTGGTCTACATCGAACACTGGACTAAAGGTATTTCTTATGACCTACTTTCCTATCTCTTTATGTTCATATATTTAGAGCATTTGGGGTAGTTTAGGAATTAGATTGTCTTTTAAGGGATATCATAGCTCATCCTATACTTTGACCCTAGTATAGTAATAGGGGGATTTTCGCCACTAGCAGCAAGTGAAATTGGCAGTTTAATGTATGCAATGGTCTGTACTAGACCGAATATTGCACATGTAGTGGGAGTTTTGGGTAGGTTCATGTCAAAACTAGGGAAGGAGCATTGCACAACATTAAAAATGGTTTCCAGGTATTTGTGTGGCACTGCTAGCTATGGATTGTGCTACCAAGGAAGATTGGGATTGGATAGAGTGTTGTACATACATGGATTTGTGGATGCATACTGGGTTGGAGATCTATATCATAGGAGATCTACAAGTGGGTATGTGTTTAACCTGTTTGGAGGAGAAATCAATTAAATTAGAAAAAAATAGTCTATAGTGGAACTTTCAACTATAGAAGTTGAATACATGGCAACCACTCATGCAATCAAGGAGGCAGTATGGTTACAAAGATTTTGTTAAGGTATTAGGTTGGTACAACAAGTTGTAAGGATAGATTGTGATAGTCAGAGTTAAATTTTTTTGGCAAAGAAACCAACTTATGATTCAAAGTCAAAGCATATTGATGTTCAATATCACTTTGTGAGAGACATGGTTGAAGAAAAGAAAGTGTTTCTGATGAAGGTGGACACTTTGAAGAATGTTGCAGATTCATTAGCAAATTTTGTGAGAACTGAGAATTTCTCTTGGTGTAGAGGATCTATGAGAATTGTTACCCTAGATTGTTGATTATGTAACCCTATAACCCCCTTCATGCAAAGTAAATAACAAGTGGGAGAATGTTGGGTATGTGTTATATTCTTTGCACGATTAGTCATAGCATCCGCTAGATTGCAATGAGTGCATAGGGGGTTTGAGGGGGGGGGCTCTAGGCCCCCCCTTCGGGGGTTGAAGGGGGTTCAGGGGCAGTGATCCCAAGAATTTTTTTTTTCCTTAGGAAACATCTCTCCTTTTTTTCCTCATTTTTCATGTTGCCTCGATTTTCATTTCATTGTTGGGAGGTTATTCAGAACATGTTTTTTTTCAATGGTTTTCTATTTCCGATTAAGGAATTAGGGTTGTTGAAAAATTTAGGTCATTGGGTTAGGGTTTTGGATGTCATTGGATCCTATATGTATATTGTATTGTAAACATTGTATTGTGTGAATGAATATAAAATATGATGGTTTTCCCAGTTTGGGTTTCTAGGGGAAAATTCTCTGTGTAATGTGTGTATTTTCCATTGTATCCTTTCTATTCTTTTACTGAATTTTTTTTTGCAGTAAATAATTGTACAAGGTCAAAATTTACAGATATTACAATTTATTTCTTGACCAGGGTGGTGATAAATGAAATTATGAGTGCTACCACTATAAAATAGGATGATAACTTTCCTGTGCTTAATGTAACCAATAAATTTGAGGGTTTGGGGAGAAGAAAAAATAGTGAGAGAATTCAGCGAAATGAGTGGTTCAAATTCAGGAGGATCAAAGGGAAACGTAAGTTATCTATTTGGTGTAGCTCATCTTCACGAGAAACCTCAACATATTCATCAGAAATGTCCTCTAAAATGACCATAAAATGTTTATGTTATTTACACTTGTGTCGTGGAAAGTATTTATCATCACACTTATAGAAGATACCCTTGATATGGCATTCAACCATTTCCACCCATGTTAATTTTTGGACCTTGAGAGGAGTGGCTTGAGGGGTAGTGGTGGTGGTTTTAGGGTGGGGAACAAAAGATGTTTTTTTTCTCTGAGCTAAGATGACTTTTTGTGCTGCCTTGGAACATTTAGTTACTTCCAACCAAGTTTGGGGGAGATACATTATGGCATGAGCTTGTATTTCATCCTTGAGGCCAATGATAAAACATTCATGGAAAAAAGAATATGTCATGTCCTTCGTTTGGAAAACAAAGTGCTCTAAGGAAGTAATGAAATCTTCCATGTTCCAGAATGTTTCAACTTGGTCAAATGTCCTAAATTTTGGGTGTTTGTGTCAAAGAATTCATAGAGTTTAGCAACAAACTATGACCAAGCAAAATATCATTGACATGCATTTATACACCATTTCCACCATTTCCATCATTCCATATCCAAATAGAGAATTATGTAAAAAAGCTTGGTCAACTCATCAATAATTCCATGGAGGGAGAAATAATGTTCCATCTGACTGACCCAGGATGTTGGATCTGAGCCATCAAATTTGTTCACATAAAATATGGGAAGATGGGGGTCACGAGGTAGGGAGTTGGAATGAGAGTGTAGAGGTCGGTTGGAGTCAACATATTTAGTATAGATAGGTGGTTTGGAGGAGGAAGGACCATTAAATTTGTTCATGAATTATTGGAGAGTGGAATTGACTTCACGAATTTTTCTACCTAGGTGTTCCTAGATGTAGTTCATTTTGGCATGAATTGCAAGAATGTCAATATTCATTTGGGCTTGCAGAGCAGTAAGGTCATTATTCAGTTTTTGTTTGGTTTCTTCTTGGAGTGTGGGAGCCATGAGGGGAAGAGGGGTGGTTCCATAGATGAAAAATCATATACATGATATAAACAACTATAATTAGAGAAACAAGAGGAAACCAATGGGATAAGTGGGAAATAAGGGTGTTGGGAAGGGTATGGGTCCACAGGGTAAAAAAAGGGGGTTAAAAATGATAGGAATCACAACGATCAAGAAAAAAATGGGAATCCAATGAGATATGTATTAAATAAGGATTCTGGAAAGACCTAAACCCCCTTTTTTTTACTCCATGGAGTTATACTTTGACCTGTTTAATACTGCAGTGTCGAAATGCCCAAATTGTTAACAAAAACAAAATTGTAGTAATTTCACAACTAGGATGCAATAGGCAAGGTTGTGCAACCAAAATATCATTTATGTTCCTTTTCTAGTGTGTTCCCCTTGGGTTAGGTTTTGTAGGGTGCCTATGGAAAGGGGTTTTCCCTGTGTTATTGCTCTCTTAGATACATGTCAGGTCGAATAGTAGTACTCAACCCAATATCTATGGGCACCAACTAAGGAGGCTCAACCATACCCTTAGTCGTACTACCTACCTACCAAGTGCTAGAGAGTATCTTACTGAGTGTTGTTCTTGGTGGCACTATAGGATTCAGGAGGCCAGTCGGTTGATATAGGGTTAGTTTTAGGAGACCTAGGTGAATCCTGATATACCTTCAACTAAATGGGAGTGATAAACATGTACATATTCTTTCTGATGCAGTACTACTTGAGGGATACCAACATGGGCTACAGAGGTTTCCAACAAGGGATAAACTTTGGTTTCTATGCAACCCTATGAAATCATTTGTATCGCATGCATGTATTCTTCCCCACCACAATTTTACCCATTAAACGATAGATCTCTATGCTTTAAATACACTAGAAGTACATGTCTCTACTCTGGAAAACAAAATTACCCACAATTTCTTCCAAGGAAAGTGCTCTGATACCACTTGTGAGGTACTGGATGTAATATAATATGCAGAAACAAGAATATTCATCAAATATCAATGGAACAACCAAGTATTCAGAGAGCAATAGCATAAATAATACCTTTATTCAAAGAAATCAATGTTCACTTTCCTCTTCGAAGGGGAAACCTCCAATAGAGTAGAGCTCTATTACAATAATTCTCAAGACAAGCTTTCTCAGTCCTCCTACTCTTATTTATACTAATTCTATCTTCTAAATAAAATTATATAGGAAAATATTTCTAGAAGCGGCAGCTTCTATTAGGTATTATTACATTGACTTGTTCACATTTATTAAATAGACCTTATTAACAAATTTCTACCTTGATTACATGGAAAATATATTTAGGCCTTATTAACTAATGTCATCCTTTATTACGTCCCCGAGGTGTAGGACAGTCGGTGACGGAGTGTGTTGTTAAGCCACTCCGTGATGTTAAAGTCACCGGTTCAAAACCTGCGAGGACAAAAAATCCAACCATGTTAAGGGTTGGTGTGGCTCAGGCCGGGTGCGATCCCCGGGTGATTTTGACCGCTTAGATGCCCCTGAGTCACGGTTTCTCAAGCCACTGGTTAATCGCAGGTCCTGCACAAATTAACAAACAAAAAAAAATGTCATCCTTTATTACATGGAAAAATATAGTATTCTATATACGTGAGGGGTTACGTCCCTAACATATGATGATATTATCTCCAAGGCTAGAGTAATCAAACACAAAGAAAAGATGATTGAGGATGCCATTGTCTCTGAAAATATGATAGATGAAATGGTTGTACAATGTGAAGAAAAACCATCAAATGTGAAGCCATATCGACACCCTTATTACCAGGAAATATTTCAAGGAAGACAAGAAGGTCAATATAAACATTATCAAAGAATAATATGGAATAGTTGTGAATATTCATGGAAAAATGGATCACAAAACCACTCTTCAAAAAGCTATTATTAGAGACCAACAACCACTACAAATTGGAGAATATTTAACAAAAATACATGGAATCAAGGGAAAGAAAAGTATGCAACAACTAGCCACCAAGGATTATGATTGAAGAGTTGATTTTGGATGGATAGATCATTATCAACTGAAAAAAGAAAGAATGAACATAAGAAAATCATAGTAGTTGGTTTCATCACATGTGAATCCTTTAATTGCAAAGCTTTGAGGACAAAGATTTTTTAAGGAGGGTACTAGGTTATGACCTAAGGGGGGAATATATAGGGTTAAATGTATATGATATGACCCCAAGGGGGGGCATATAAGGGGATAAATGTACATGTAATGCGTAAATATATATTTAAAATGGTCGACCTAATAGTAAACAGGCCTCATGTGTAGGTGTGAATAGGCATATATAGAGATCATGTATTAATTATTAGAACATGTGAATTATGATATATGAATGTAACTAGTTATTTGGAGGAGGTTCTCCTATTCTTTAAGGATTTATTGTATAACTTATCTATCTTGGAGTTTTGCTCCATGCTCACATTCTGTACATGGTGTGTACCTTTGTTTTGTTATGATAATTTAAGCATTTGGACCACACCATGATTCTAGACACAATGGGTTTCATGATATAAGCATGGAGACTGTATGGAAAAATTAAGGAGAATATAGGATGGGTTTACAAGCTAAGCAATGAGATACAATCATGTGGGATATTATATTTTATTGTATATTCTAGTGTAGTTTGCATATTTCTAACTTCTTCATCAACTTGAAAACAGATAGAATTACTAAGTTAGTGTCATAATTTTCTCAATGCATGATGACATTTTCTACTATTGTAGTACTAAGAAACATACTCTTCACAACCTTCATCCTCTACTTTAGGTGTAAATGGAAATAATATTTATATGGGTCTAATGGGAAGCACCTATGATGATCTTACATCATCATTAACGGGAGGATTTGAGGGGAAACACCATGATAAAAAGGGCCACTAAAAAAACTTTAAACCCTAACCCCTAGTTTGACCCAACCTTTAACTTAATAATATTGAACAATGTTAAGAAACATACTCTTCACAACCTTCATCCTCTACTACAGGGTCAAGGTAAATCATCCTTAAATGGGTCTAATGGGAAGCACCTATGATGATATTACATTATTACTAATAGGAGGGGTTGAGGGGAAACACTATTATAAAAAAGGCCACTAAAAATACTTTAAATCCTAACCCCCTTGACAATGAAATGAAGTGGAGCCCCCTTTACCT
>JASDQU010736019.1:75454-90365 GCA_032191745.1 Picea mariana | reverse complement strand
TATATATATGTATATATATGTATATATATACATAGTACAAAAAGTTCCCTTGACACATAAGTGGTATGATGCTATCTAAATTCTAGGCCTATTTTCCATGCTATAGTGAATAAAGGCATTCACAAGATGCCAAAATAACTAGACCCAGGTTCGAGTCACCCCCACTACATGTCGCTACATCGTTGGGGAGATATCCTCGATCTCATCCATATGAAATGCACGAGTAAGAGCAGTGAGGTTCCTCTCCACTCGTTGTTGGACTCTACCAGCCTCTTTGGCTAGGGGTCCTCTTGCAGCTGTTGATCCTATTGTTGTTGTTGGTCCTCCCTTTGGTCGAGGATGATGTCTAGTCCTAGAGAAGTCTTCTGGTCGAACAGGTCCCACATCTGTACATAACAGATTCACGAGAAAGTACTCTGACACACACAAAAAAGGATATATATGAAAATTGAAATTTAATAACTTCAAAAAATATATGTTACCTATCTCACCATGCATAGGTATAGTTACGGGCATGTCTGGATCTTTGAGAAAGATAATCCCTACATAGGGATAGTCCTCTATGACTGGGATCTGACATGCCCACTAGTCGAAGAATTTTTCATCGAAGGCCACTTGGGTCCTTCCTCCACCCTATCTAGGCAGTAAAAATTCCCACCTACACACTGCTGGGAAGGGGGAAATATTACCCCATACTGTCTCTCTCAGACTGAGACTGGGCACCCTCTAGAAGAAGAAGGAACACAAAACGATACCAAACCCAAATTTATTGTTGGTATTCCTACGATAGTCTATGAGTTGTCTCTTCATGCATACTAGCATGGTAGTAATCCAGTAAAAAATGATCACCTCTAAACACTGAACTACACAATGCATCTATGCACACGAGGCCTCATGGAGTGCTCCAGATACATTAATCTTCCTGATCATGAGTAAAATATCTCTCAAGGAGAGGTTGGTAATCTTGTAAATTGGCATCTGAGAACCTACTTTATTGGTACCAACTTCATAGTGCTTCACGATGTAATCTTCAATGTTGTATGGCCCTAGAATAAAAGTCCTCAAGTTAACCACTTCCCCTCTCCTAGAGAGGTCAGTCAAGAAGTAAATGTCCTCAGTGGTTGGGGTCAATGATTGACCCTCCAACATGAATGCCTCTACGTCTAGATTCTAGTACTCTTTCAAGGCATTGAGCAACCTCGATTGTGCCCTCATGAACGAACACTAAATAATTTCCATAGGACACACTATTTTAGCGTAGAAACTGCGGCATGGTCATCCTCAACCAAGATGTCCAATTCCTTATGTTCCCTCTCTCTCCAGTGCACATACATCCTGCCACACAGAAAGTTGGAGAGGGTTTAGTCTCTTGTTTTTTATTTTTTCAATCTAAAAGGAGGTGTACATGGGTTGTACATTACACAGTTGCATATGTACTCATGTTGTTTATTAATCTGCCCGAGTATATATGCGACCTTCCCTTGGACATCTTGCCTACACATAGACGTGACCCTTTTTCAAGGGTGCACGCCTCCCAAAATAAAAATTAAATACAAAGGAATGACTTAAAATGTAAGAGGAGGGAATTTATACGTGCTTGGTCCATGTCAGAGGGTTTTCCATCCACCGTAGCTCCCAAAATTCACTTTTTTGACAAAGGGATTTTCTTACATTTTGTTATTTTCCAAGTTGCAATGGTAAAAATGAGTTGTCCACTTCTATTTATAGACTTTCTTAGCCCTTTTTTCCCTAATTGGGTCTCCCTTTTCACTTTTTCTATCTTGGTGGCTACTTGAGTTCTCTTTTGAGTTATCTTTTGGTCATCCTGATGGATTCGTACTTATGGTTTGGTGATCTTTTGAGATGGTTTACATTCACATAATCCCATGGTAAAAGTCATTTTTTCCAACTTTGGCATATAAGTTAGGTTTTCACTCCCATCTTGCTTCATATCATTGTATTTTTCTCTTTTCCATAGGATTTATCCCACCGAAGTGCGACACAGAACCTTATTTTCTTCTTTAGAAGTCTCGTAGTTAGGTGGTAGAGCCTACCTCTAGATGGTGCCCTAGGTAGATACTTTGTTGTGTTTTGGTGTCCATGCCATGATTTTTCACTATAGGATTGGGAGTCCTTGTTAGTCCCATCATGGTTACATATTGAAGCCTAATTATTCTTGCTAATCATCATTGTTGGCCTTACCTTTGAGACTCTGTAATGAGCATGCTTTGTTGTCTTTCAAGCTCAGTATAAATTTCAAAAGAAAAATCCAACGAGACTGTATTTATTCTTTTTGATCTTATCTGGATTATTTATAAAAGTAGCCCCCTAGATTCTTCTTTAATCCCTTTTCAGACTCTCTAAAATTGAAAATATTGTCAAGCGATCTTGTTTCCCTTCACGCTCGCCAAACTCAAATTTGAAGGCACATCTGTCCCGTTGTAGTTTACCCCTTTTTCAGTTTGGATGGCTAATTTTACAAATAAAGGTATGCTCTAGAACTTTGGTTCTCTATAAGCATATTCTCAGGCGTAAGTTTAACCCTTTTTCAGGCATGATGGTCTTAGTTTTCGAAAAAGGAACATTCTCCTTGATTTTGGTTTATCGATTTTTCGAGCCTTGGAGATTACTTACGAAAAAGAAACCCCCCCAGAGTCCATAGTTAATTCCTTTTCAGACTCCATAAATATGAAAAGATAGTTGAGTGACCTTGTTCCTTCACACTCGTTAAATTAGTCTAGGAGAACGTCTACTTTACATGAGTTTAACCCTTTTTCCAACGAGTATATTATTGTGGACAAAAGGTATGCCTCGAGAGATTTGTCTCATCGGGAGAGTTCTCCTTAGTTATATTTTATACTTTTTCAGGCTAAGGAGAATAAACTTAGAAAAAGGATGTGAGTCCATAGTTAAGATCTTTTCGGACTCCTTAAAATTGAAAAGATTGTCGACTGATCTTGTCTTTGTCACACTCATTAAAATGGTTTTGAAAAGACATCCTTTTAGTGCAAGTTTAACCCTTTTTTAGTCCGATTGGACTAATTTTGAAAAAGGTACTCCCTGGAGTCTTCTTTTTTCATTTTTTCAAACTCTTTAAACATCAAAAAACCATCAACCTTTCCTTCTCTAGGCTTGTAAAAATTTACATGGAAGGAGTCTTGTTGTGTCATGCTTAATCACATTACGGGTCTCATCTTTACGTCTTTGGCCTAATGTCGGCTCCATGTTACTCTCAACTGAACCTTTAAATCATTCCTTATATGTAAGCCTTGCAACACTTTTTGCCTTTGTGATCTGACACCTTTACCCATGGAGGAATTTTCTCCGAGTGTCCTTATCCTGCACCTGTCTCCTTGCCTTAAGAATTAGTATGTTCCATGCGCTTGGAACCATTTTTTTTTCTCGCGACACTCATTCATCCTTTGTAACGTAGCATTATTTTATTCTTTTTCAAGCTCATTAAAAAATTGAAAAAGACAAAAAAATAAAATATTCCAAAAAGAGGGGATGGGAAATATACATTCTATTTTTGGTAGCAAAGATAGTCTCCCTTGGACAAAGCACATCCTTTTGTTTGTTTGTCAAGAATTGGGATCTAGTATGACCTTAGGAAGTTGTTATCACTACATAGATTTGTTTCCTCCTCAGTTTGGTTATGCTTCCAAACATATGGAGAGTTTGTGGTGCCTCATGCATCATAGATTTATGTCAATATTACTTTCTCTGAGTCTGATCATCTTTCGTTCTTTTTTACAAGAGAATTTTTATCAAACTTGAGTCGTACTTTCTATAGTTTTTCTCTTGACTTTCATGAGTTGGAAATCCTGTGAGTCTAGTCAAGTTCAGATTCAAAATCGATGAAGTTCTCTGCCTAATCATCGAAATCCTCCTTTATTTTCCCAACAACTTGTCAAAGACCTCAGAGTAGTGAGTTTTACACTCTTATTGTACTCCTACTTGAGTTTTTGAAGATATTGAATTTGTTTCTCGAGCTATGGTGCTTTCATCTCCAGTCGCAGGCGTTAATACTTCTTGAAGATGCATATTTTATTTTACTTGAATATCATCGAGTGATTTTGAGATGTAGATCCGATGTGTATTTCTCATGGATACACTTTATATATGCATTTATATGACATGGATCTGCAGTGTACTTGATTGGAAGCCATGATTAGTTCATCTCGATTATGGGTATGCCTACCTCAGAGAGATAATTTTTGTTTTGTAGATGGAACCTCCCAAACTCTGGTCCCGGGATCACTCAACTTCGTGCATTCTCACCGATGAAGATATTGTAATGTATTTAAGACACCAGTTTCTCTTCTAACATCACACATTAGGGGGCATATGTTATAGTCCTAAAATTCCCTACTTATGCATACATGACATTGGCCTTTCTACTTGCACAATTTGCCAAACTTCTGCTAAGGAAATCTATTTAAAAAACATTTTTTTGGAGCATGCACGCGCCCTGCTGCACTACTGCCCACGTACATAAGCCTTCTGCATGCTATAAAATCCACATACATATGCCATATTCACACTAAAAAACCCACGTTTACATCCAAAAGTTGCAAAAAATAAAGAGTTGCAAGGAATTCTGCCAAGTTAAAGAGCTATTGGAGGCTTCCCAACCAATTTGCCTGCTCTATCCTGTCCCCAGACCGAATAACTATACTTTTTTCATATAAAAGGAGGTCTTGGGGTGTCATTCCAACATTAAGCATTAGAATGGTGAAACTCTTCCCAAATCTATTTCCCTCCTTTCCCAAGTATTTGCAACCCTTCTGAGTTCTTGCCTCAACATTCCTTTTCTAGCCTTTTGTCCTATACAATCCCTTCCCTTGAAGTGATCAGCTGATTGTGAGAGAAATAATTGGGATAAGTGCACTTGGAGAAACATTAAGAGGAGCCTGGACCAGGTTCATGGAGCGTTGGCCTATAAAGGGTTGTAATTTTTTATCTTTGGATTTGAAAAAAAGAATCGTTTTCCTATCCCAAATGATATCTTTATGTATTTCATTTGATTTATGCATAATGGTTTATATATAAACCTAATTGATGGGTAGAAATAGAATATTTGTATCATTTTTTTCCTAAGTATTCTTGCAATTCATCTTTGGGAGGAGACTTGCAGCCTAGGAGCTACAAAGTTGGAGGTGCTCTACATCGAACATTGGACTAAAGGTATCTTTTATGACCTACTTTCCTATCTCTTTATGTTCATATATTTAGAGTATTTGGGGCAATTTAGGAATTAGATTGTCTTTTAAGGGATATCATAGCTCATCCTATACTTCGACCCTGGTATAGTAATAGAGGGATTTTCCCCACTAGCAGTAAGTGCAATTGGAAGTTTAATGTATGCAATGGTCTGTACTAGGCCAAATATTGCACATGTAGTGGGAGTTTTGGGCAGGTTCATGTCAAAACTAGGGAAGGAGCATTGCACAACATTAAAAATGGTTTTCAGGTATTTGTGTGGCACTGCTAGCGATGGATTGTGCTACCAAGGAAGATCGAGATTGGACATAGTGTTGTACATACATATATTTGTGGATGCATAGTGGGTTGGAGATCTAGATCATAGGAGATCTACAAGTGGGTATGTGTTTAACCTGTTTCGAGGAGAAATCAATTAAATGAGAAAAAAACAGTCTATAGTGGAACTTTCAACTACAGAAGTTGAATACATGGCAACCACTCATGCAATCAAGGAGGCAGTATGGTTACAAAGATTTTGTTAAGGTATTAGGTTGGTACAACAAGTTGTAAGGATAGATTGTGATAGTTAGAGTGAAATTTTTCGGGCGAAGAAACCTACTTATGATTCAAAGTCAAATCATATTGATGTTCAATATCACTTTGTGAGAGACATGGTTGAAGAAAAGAAAGTGTTGCTGATGAAGGTGGACACTTTGAAGAATGTTGCAGATTCATTAACAAATTCTACGGGAACTGAGAATTTCTCTTGGTGTAGAGGATCTATGAGAATTGTTTCCCTAGATTTTTTATTATGTAACCCTATAACCCCCTGCATGCAAAGTAAATAACAAGTGGGAGAATGTTGGGTATGTGTTATATTCTTTGCACGACTAGTCATAGCATCCACTACATTGCAATGATCACATAGGGGGTTTGAGGGGGGGGCTCTAGGCCCCCCCTTCGGGGGTTGAAGGGGGTTCAGGGGCAGTGACCCCAAGAATTTTTTTTTCCTTGGGAAACATCTCCCCTTTTTTTCCTCATTTTTCGTGTCACCTCGATTTTCATGTCATTGTTGGGAGGTTATTCAGAACATGTTTTTTTTTCAATGGTTTTCTATTTCCGGTTAAGGAATTAGGGTTGTTGAAAAATCCAGGTCATTGGATTAGGGTTTTGGATCTCATTGGATCCTATATGTATATTGTATTGTAAACATTGTATTGTGTGAATGAATCTAAAATATGATGGTTTTTCTAGTTTGGGTTTCTAGGGGAAAATTCTCTGTGTAATGTGTGTATTTTCCATTGTATCCTTTCTATACTTTTACTGAATTTTTTTCTGCAGTAAATAATTGTACAAGGTCAAAATTTACAAATATTACAATTTATTTCCTGACCAAGGTGGTGGTAAATGAAATTATGAGTGCTACCACTATAAAATAGGATGATAACTTTCCTGTGCTTAATGTAACCAATAAATTTGAGGGTTTGGGGAGAAGAAAAAATAGTGAGAGAATTCAGCGAAATGAGTGGTTCAAATTCAGGAGGATCAAAGGGAAACATAAGTTATCTATTTGGGGTAGCTCATCTTCACGAGAAACCTCAACATATTCATCGAAAATGTCCTCTAAAATGACCATAAAATGTTTATGTTATTTACACTTGTGTCATGGAAAGTATTTATCATCACACTTATAGAAGATACCCTTGAGATGGCATTCAAACATTTCCACCCATGTTAATTTTTGGACCTTGAGAGGAGTGGCTTGAGGGGCAGTGGTGGTGGGTTTAGGGTGGGGAACAAAAGAGGTTTTTTTGCTCTGAGCCAAGATGAATTTTTGTGCCGCCTTGGAACATTTAGTTACTTCCAACCAAGTTTGGGGGAGATACATTATGACATGAGCTTGTATTTCATCCTTGAGGCCAATGATAAAACATTCATGGAAAAAAGAATATGTCATTCCCTTAGTTTGGAAAACAAAGTGTTCATAGAAAGTAATGAAATCTTCCATGTTCCAGACTGTTTCAACTTGGTCAAATGTCCTAAATGTTGGGTGTTTGTGTCAAAGAATTCATATAGTTTGGAAACAAACTATGACGAAACAAAATATCATTGACATGAATTTATACACCATTGCCACCATTTTCATCATTCCATATCCAAATAGAGAATTATGTAAAAAATCTTGGTCAAGTCATCAATAATTCCATGGAGGGAGAAATAATGTTCCATCTGACTGACCCAGGATGTCGGATCTAAGCCATCAAATTTGTTCACCTCAACTCTGGGAACACGGGGGTCACAAGGTAGGGAGTTGGAATGAGAGTGCAGAGGTCGGTTGGAATCAATATATTTAGTATAGATAGGTGGTTTGGAGGAGGAAGGACCATTAAATTTGTTCATGAATTATTGGAGAATGGAATTGACTTCACGAATTTTTCTACGTAGTTGTTCCTAGATGTAGTCCATTTTGGCATGAATTGCAAGAATGTAAATATTCACTTGGTCTTGCAGAGAAATAAGGTCATTATTCAGTTTTTGATTGGTTTCTTCTTGGAGTGTGGGAGCCATGAGGGGAAGAGGGGTGGTTCCATAGATGAAAAATCATATACGTGATATAAACAACTATGATCATGGAAACAAGAGGAAACCAATGGGATAAGTGGGAAATAAGGGTGTTGGGAAGGGTATGGGCCCACAGGGTAAAAAAAGGGGGTTAAAAATGATAGGAATCACAATGATGAAGAAGAAAATGGGAATCTAATGAGATATGTATTAAATAAGGGTTCTAGCAAGACCTAAACCCCCCTTTTTTTACTCCATGGAGTTATACTCTGACCTGTATAATACTGCAGTGTCAAAATGACCAAATTGTTAACAAAAACAAAATTGTAGTAATTTCACAACCAGGATGCAACGGGCAAGGTTGTGCAACCAAAATATCATTTATGTTCCTTTTCTAGTGTGTTCCCCATGGGTTAGGTTTTGTAGGGTGCCTATGGAAAGGGGTTTTCCCTATGTTATTGCTCTCTTATATACATGTCAGGTCGAATAGTAGTACTCAACCCAATATCTCAGGGCACCAACTAAGGAGGCTCAACCATACCCTTAGTCATACTACCCGACTACAAGGTACTAGAGAGTATCTTACTGAGTGTTGTTCTTGGTGGCACTATAGGATTCATGAGGGCAGTCGGTTGATATAGGGTTAGTTTCAGGAGACCTAGGTGAATCCTGATATACCTTCAACTAAATGGGAGTGATAAACATGTACATATTCTTTCTGATGCAGTACTACTTGAGGGGTACCAACATGGGTTACAGAGGTTTCCAACAAGGGATAAACTTTGGTTTCTATGCAACCCCGTGAAATCATATGTATCGCATGCATGTATTCTTCCCCACCACAATTTTACTCGTTGAACGATAGATCTCTCTGCTTTAAATACACTAGAAGTACATGTCTCTACCCTGGAAAAAAAAATTACCCACAATTCCTTCCAAGGAAAGTGCTCTGATACCACTTGTGATGTACTGGATGTAATATAATATGCAGAAACAAGAATATTCATCAAATATCAATGGAACAACCAAGTATTCGGAGAGCAATAGCATAAATAATACCTTTATTCAAAGAAATCAATGTTCACTTTCCTCTTTGAAGGGGAAACCTCCAATAGAGTAGAGCTCTATTACAATAATTCTCAAGACAAGCTTTCTCAGTCCTCCTACTCTTATTTATACTAATTCTATCTTCTAAATAAAATTATATAGGAAGATATTTCTAGAAGCGGGAGCTTCTATTAGGTATTATTACATTGACTTGTTCACATTTATTAAATAGACCTTATTAACAAATTTCTACCTTGATTACATGGAAAATATATTTAGGCCTTATTAACTAATGTCATCCTTTATTACATGGAAAAATATAGTATTCTATATATATGAGGGGCTACGTCCCTAACATATGATGATATTATCTCCAAGGATAGAGTAATAAAACACAAAGAAAAGATGATTGAGGATGCCATTGTCTCTGAAAATGTGATATATGAAATGGTTGTACAATGTGAAGAAAAACCATCAAATGTGAAACCATATCAACACCCTTATTACCAGGAAATATTTCAAGGAAGACAAGAAGGTCAATATCAACATTATCAAATAATAATATGGAATACTTGTGAATATTCATGGAAAAATGGATCACAAAACCACTCTTCAAAAAGCTATTATTAGAGACCAACAACCACTACAAATTGGAGAATCTTTAACAAAAATACATGGAATCAAGGGAAAGAAAAGTATGCAACAACTAGCCACCAAGGATTATGACTGAAGAGTTGATTTTGGATGGATAGATCATTATCAACTGAAAAAAGAAAGAATGAACATAAGAAAATCATATTAGTTGGTTTCATCACATGTGAATCCTTTAATTGCAAAGATTTGAGGACAAAGATTTTTTAAGGAGGGTACTATGTTATGACCTAAGGGGGGAATATATAGGGTTAAATGTATATGATATGACCCCAAGGGGGGGCATATAAGGGGATAAATGTACATGTAATGCGTAAATATATATTTAAAAGGGTCGACCTAATAGTAAACAGGCCTCATGTGTAGGTGTGAATAGGCATATATAAAGATCATTTTTAATTATTAGAACATGTGAATTATGATGTATGAATGTAACTAGTTATTTGGAGGAGGTTCTCCTATTCTTTAAGGATTTATTGTATAACTTATCTATCTTGGAGTTTTGCTCCATGCTCACATTCTATACATGGTGTGTACTTTTGTTTTGTTATGATAATTTAAGCATTTGAAGCATAACATGTTTCTAGACACAATGGGTTTCATGATATAAGCATGGAGACTATATGGAAAAATGAAGGAGAATATAGGATGGGTTTGCAAGCTAAGGGATGAGATACAATCATGTGGCATATTATATTTTATTGTATATTCTAGTGTAGTTTGCATATTTCTAACTTCTTCATCAACTTGAAAACAGATAGAATTACTAAGTTAGTGTCATAATTTTCTCAATGCATGATGACATTTTCTACTATTGTAGTACTAAGAAACATACTCTTCACAACCTTCATCCTCTACTACAGGGTCAAGGTAAATCATCCTTAAATGGGTCTAATGGGAAGCACCTATGATGATATTACATCATTAGTAATAGGAAGGGTTGAGGGGAAACACCATTATAAAAAGGGCCACTAATAATACTTTAACTCCTAACCCCCTCGACAATGAAATGAAGCGGAGCCCCCTTTACCTAATGTCTTCTTGACCTAATTCCATAATAAATTATGAATTCTCCGTCTTCCAACCCACACAAAAAATAAATTAAAATTTTGATATTGAACATTTACACATAATATATACTAGCTTAGATCCATGTTAAACCCAAACCTATCAAGCAACCCTAGAGGGATCCAATTTCTTACCGTGTAAATTTCTTTTATTATTTATTTTTGTTATTGTTGGTTTTTTTAGTTAAACGAACTTTAGTCATTATTTCATTTTATTTTTTGTTATTGTTATTTTTTAATTTAGAAAACTTTATTTTTATTAATTTAAAATAAGAGTTTATTAAGGAGATCACATAAGACTTCATCACACTAACACGTCCACATCTAACTACTCTTGGTGCAATTAATATAATACTATAAAAGAATCGTTTGTTTGTTTGACTGGCGAAGGTATACATACCCCACCCCATTTAAATTTGAATTTGGTTATATATAGAGAAAATAAAACATTTAAAATCACTCTTATAAGGAGAAAATACTTAATAGGTAAATAGATTATTATATAATTAGTAAAATTTATTATTCAACTATTTAAGAATATCCTAATAACCTAAAAAAAAGTGCAAAAACAAACAAATTCAATAAACTTTGTAGTTACTATTTTTTTTAGTATATTGAGTGATTGACTTCCTATCTCATGCATATCAACAAATAAATTAATCTTCAACTTGTTGCATTAAGAATAATTAGATGCATAGGGGCAACAGGTGTGGGGGGATTTGTCTTTGACTGTGAAGAAAATAGGGTTATGGATTTTGCATGGGGATTAGGGAACGCTACTAATTACTACGCAGAGGTCCTTGCAACATTCATGGGGCTTCACCTTTTTCCGAAGAATAGATCATTAAGGATCACAATTATTGGCGACTCTGATCTAATCATAAGGGGACTTCGTCAATCTCTTAAGACCGTGCACCCCAACATCACTATAACTCTTCTTCGAATCAAATACTTGGAAAACAAATTTGAAAAAGTTCGCTATTACCATGTGTATACAACTCGAAACTCCATAGATGACTCCCTCGCCAAAGAATAAAAATCACCTGCTACTGGGTAGCTAAGATTAAACTCCTCAATTAGTCATGTCCCTATCCCCTAAGCATAATGCACCAATTAGGCCACTCCATCTGAACAATTTGTCACATGTGCACCCTCCTCTTGGACATCCTTATGACTCCAACATGTGCCCTCCACCTCCTCTGCGTGTCGTCCTACCTTGTAAACGGTGCTCTCCTTCACATACGCCCCCCTTCATGCATCGATTGGTCACTTATATTACTCCCTCAAATAAGCATTAGTACTTTGTACTTCGAAACCCCCTATGCATCTCTCTTCACATGTCTTGGATATTTCTAAGCTATACCACCATGATGTCACCCTCCGTTAGCCACTCACATAAATTTCATCCCACCTTCTTCATGAAAATGGAATTCACCCTCTGCGACCTTCTGTCTCTGG
Organism: Picea mariana; assembly: GCA_032191745.1. Taxonomy (NCBI): domain Eukaryota; kingdom Viridiplantae; phylum Streptophyta; class Pinopsida; order Pinales; family Pinaceae; genus Picea; species Picea mariana. The sequence goes on along the minus strand of JASDQU010736019.1, from coordinate 78,375 downwards.
TTTTCTTTGTCTATTGGAAAGGAACGTGTTTGAAATACAAAGGTGGAAGCATTGTAGGTTACCAACTCAAGCCTTGGTGCATTTGGATTTTAGACCGCTTTCATCCCCGCATAATTATGTAGCGTCGCGATAGTAGTGACTGCCAGTGTTCAGAATGCTCCATAGTGAGACTCCAAGATCAAATGCAGTCCCAGCAAGAGGAAATTGCCTCACTCAAGTTGTAGCCCAAGAAGCAAACCCAACAGCTCCAGGCTCAGGAGTAATTCCACAACACAGAAATGGCCCTCGTCATGCATGTGGTTAATAATAATTTTCCCCTCATTCACTCTATTCGTCGGTCTCAGGACCATCATGGAGTCCAAGAACATAACCAACCTACTAATTCTATCGAATCCAGAGCCTCAAATGAAGCACTCCATCCACACCAGTATCCAAATGCACCTCAAGTTCCAGTATCGGTTCAAGAAAAAATTCCAAATTCAACAACAACTCAAGAGATGGAGGTTCAACAACAGAACCTGGTGGACGCAAGTTTACATTTGCATCAGTTTACATGGTTAGAAAAGTTTTGTACTTGCTCTGCTCTTTTGTAGCCATATTTCATTGGCACTTTTATATAAACAACAATAGCTTAAAGAATAATTTACAGATAAGAATAAGGATAGAAGCATCAAGTTTTTTTAATGCAATTTCAATATATGGGATTTCTGTAATTTTGGCCTTTTTTTGGGAGAAATCTAGGCCATTTCTAATATAAATATACATTTTTTTGTTTTAAAAAAAAGAGCAATTAAATGCATACATAAAAAATTAGATGTGAGGCATCTTTAACATTAATAAATTAAATTAAAAAATTATTGGTCATAATAAAAAAATATCTTTAAATAAATATTAATAATAATAAAAAATAAAGACTAATAAATTATAAATCTTAGTTGAAGCAAGTATTTCCTCTTTCCTCTATTAAAGTATGGTGTGAGTGGCTAAAGTCTAGACAACATCAAGATGCCAAGTCTTGGCTAAATCATTGGGGAATACATGAAAATGTCATTCTACAAATAAGAAAATACTAAAAATATTATTACATATAAATTTAAAGAAAATGTGTAGTGTGATAAAGAATCAGAAAATAATAAGAAAATAAGTTACTACAAGGAGGTGGTCAACCCTAATCTAGAAGATCAAGTATCTATCAATTCTAACTATCCCAAAGAAGAAAATCAACATTGCTAAGATAGGAAGAAATTCTCATTAGCTGCATAGTGAAATTGGGCATTGGACAATTCCCAAAACACATGTTGTCATCTTTGAGACACTATGAGGGTTAAAGGTTGTCATCTCTGTGACACTATGAGGGTTAAAAGCTCTCATCTCTATGACACTAAGAGGTTGAAGCAATTTCTCCTCGAGTGTAGTGCTTATACCCATATTAATTCACAGTTGCTTATGCCCATATTATATCACAATTTCAAAAAGTGATCTTGGAACACTTTTCTCAATGTTTTTCAAACACATAAATAAATAAGATTTTAATGAAATCTAAGTAATCTCTTATCTTTTTTAAGATTTGATATATCAATACTAATCAATTATCATCAATATTATAATTATAAAAAATTATAATAAAATAAATTAACTTATATTGTAATAATTGCAATATGCTCATACTGAAATATGCAATATGCATTAAAGTAGTGAGCGCAAAATATGGGAAAGTTGGAAAATAAAATGGTAAGTAATTGCTTGGACCCGTCTTCTTTAGAATATCTTCCTTTAACAAAAGGCCATACAATAATATAATATAAAGAAAATGTTCCCCTGTATTTTACTTTTGACTGTTTGTCTTTCCTTTAGCATACATCAACCTAATTTCTACACATGCACCACTTCGGGTTATTAGGGATGTAATCAAAGACCAAAATTATGCACAGGTTTTCCTTTAGCATACATCAACCTAATTTCTCCACATGCACCACTTCGGGTTATTAGGGATGTAATCAAAGACCAAAATTATGCACATGTTTGTAGGGGTTAGAAAACCCTGATTTCAATTACTTAAAAAAATATATATTATAAATTTTGTATTTAAAAAAAAATCGTTTACAAAGAGATAAGGTAATAAATTAATAATATAACAGATAATATATATTGATAAAAATAAATTCTAATTATTATATATACATTTATTGATAAAAAAATAATTACAATTATCATATCAATCTTATCTATCATTTGACTGAATGCCTATACTTAATAATTTATTAACTATAAATTATTAACTAGTTGCATTACCTAATCATATAAAGATATGTGCTTATAAAAAAATATTAAGCTTTGGACTTAGCTGGATGGTAGTTGGCTTGCTGACTTCACTACCTTCCCTGAAGGTAGCTAAGGTTGTCGTTTGATAACATACGGCAGAAGACACTCTATTTAAGATCAGCTGCTTTTCTCATAAGCAATATCTCGTTCCATGGTTGATTGCAGTGATGCTCTCTCTGTCTCTTCAATGGTCTTTGTTTCGCAAGTGGGTGACTTACGCGTGCGTGGGTATGATGAATTTTAATTATGTGACGTCAGATGCTGGCTTAAGGATTTATGTTTGTTTAAGATATGATGATTTCTTTTATAACTAAATAATTTGTTTTAGACGGAGTTATATAGTTTCTTTGTAAATTTTGGTGATATGATTTCGTCCGCCGTCGATGTTTTCAGAAACGGTATCAAAGCCTTCCCAAAAAAATGTTGTCCGTCGTGCTTTGACGTACTTTACATACTTGTTCAGTAGTTACAAAATATCGCTTCACTGTGTCGATTTCTGTTTAGTTGATAGCTGATTTATAGCGCTTCCATTTTCTTTGTCAACCGTTGTTTTAATCTTTAGTATAATTATCATGGTAAGTGAGAAAGAGGACCTCCGT
>JASDQU010736019.1:54771-67087 GCA_032191745.1 Picea mariana | reverse complement strand
GTCTTCTTGACTCACTGGCACGTGGTACTCACCCATGTGTCCACGTCCATTCCAAGGAAATCCAATGGGTAGACTTCTCTCAGATCTACGACGCAGATCTTTTCTGCGTTTTGGGATTTCAGGGTTTCGGGTTTTCGGTAACCGGGAGTTTGCGATGTAGCGACTCCAAGTATCTCATCATTTCAATCCTCGAATTCTGAAATGGTCCAATGGTCCAAGTTCCTCTCCTACGATCTATGGTGCAGATCGTTTTAGGATTTCGGGTTTCGCTATTTCATGACTTGCAAAAACAGGGTTATTCCCCTTTGGTTTACTGGGTGCTGAAACATCGTCTGACAGCCATGTGGCCCCCCGATGGATGGTCCCGACAAATTTGGGATTTCGCGTATCGTGATTTCCAAGTTCCTGTGCAACTCGACAGGGTTTTTAAACCTTGCGCACGTTTTCTAGATCTGACGGTCACAAGGGTTCTCCTTTTCCCCGAATAGATCCTACAACTCCAAGACTTCTAATGTGGAGTCCTCTCTCCCTGTGGCCAGATGCCACCTCGGTTGTGGTTTCATAACACCGCTACACCTCCTAAGCTTGGTAACACAGTCAAGTAACTGCTTGACACTCAGGAGCATTCAAAGGTTTGAAATTTGTCCTCCAGACACAATTTCTACTCAAACCCTCGGTCCAAAGACCACTCAACTGGCTCATCTAGGCTCAGCGTTGAAACCTTCGTTCTGATACCAAACTGTAATGCCCCCGTGTCGAGTCGTCATCCAACCCACTGGCCATGCATATGCTACTTTGCGGAACAACATCATTTTATGCTTAATTAATAACATACATTTAAAACAGGTTAAACACATTTAAACTCAGAGTCAACACAAAATTATTGCCGAGATAAACAACCCATGGAATTAACATTAATTCATATGCACAGCAAAATACATGATAAATATAAATACACAGACATGCAAAACATAATTAAAACATCATCTGGTACTTATCTTTGAAACAATGGTAATTCCACCAATCACGTGCAGGCCTTCCACGAACCTCCCAGCCTTAAACCACGCTGCTCATCAAGATCAAAAGTGGGTCACCCCGAGCTGGGACTAAGCTCCACCCCAAGGTAAGGAATCCTAGGCTAGGATGAGGTTATAGGGAAAACAACACAGAATGACTAGAAGGATTCTTCCCAGGATGTCATCTTATGCCCATTACTCCTGGACTCTCATTCCCCACATACCTGTTCCACTTGGGAGTATACACCTTCACAAGCACCATCACAGGCCGGATCAGGAAGTCTCAGAGCCAAAAGCTGGTGCTGGACACTCTCTGGAAGAAACCACTTCCCAACAATCTCTCTCACTTGGAGAGAGTTTCTCGCAGGCCTGACAACCTGCCTCTTCCAAAAACAATCACCTCCCTCACCTGGAGAGAGATTACACACAGAATAAGTAAGAAATCACACTGTCCACTAAGCCACGCACAGTCCAGCACGGTGTGGCCACAACAACCAACTGGGAAAACAAACACTGGCTTCCCAAATAGGCTCAGCAATCACGAAATAGACTCACGGATTTGGTTTCGGGATTGCACAAGGTGTATAGAGATCCCACACACAGGCTCAAAACTATTCCGGCAAGGAATGTACCAGCTTCCTTAGGATTCATCATAGGCTTTCGGCTTTCAGGGATGCATGGTTCAAAACATGCATGAGGTATCTTACAGAGGTCAGACCAGTTCACGCTCAGACGGTCACGTAGAATGGAGGAGCCCCCCCACCACAGCTCATCTCAGCCGTTTTATTTGCATGGGCTTGGGTTGACACTTGTCACCCGTGAAACTGCATGCATCCATCAACGTGCATTCCTCCCACCATTTGGAAGTCACATGTCATTCCAAAAGAAGTTAGGATAAAAACATATTAGTCACATAGTCTTTTTGGAATAATATTAAAATATTGTTCCCAAGGACTTAAGCCCCTAGGTTTAAATCCTAGGCCCAACACTTTATCCCCTCTTCCCACCTTCCAGCCCCTAATCCCTTACCCACTCTATGGAAGCTTAGTTCCCCATCACTCATTCATCGTGGTCGGTCTGCACGCGACGATGTTTATATTTTATTAATGTTCTACATTGATACATGTACAAAATAAGGCTCTTGGCCTCCAACCCTTAGGCTCTCTGGCCTAACAATCACATAAACTCACCAACTTATAAAAACTTGGCTCACCAACCTATAAAACATATTTACAATTCATTTCATAACCAAGATTTACAACAGGGCTCGGCCTTGGGGACATTACAATGTCCACCTTGCCTTTCGGAATTAATAATAAAATATTATTCCTTTAGAGGTAAGCCCCCTAGATTATCCCCTAGTCCCAAATACTTATCCCCCTCCCTTACCCTACCTAGTGGAAGCTTAGTCCCGCATCACTCTTTCTTCGTGGTTGGTCTACACGTAGTGATGTTTATATTTTATTAATGATTTGCATAATTACATATACAAAAATCAGGATCACGACCTTAAGCATCTAGGCTCTCCGAAATATAACACATAAGCTTACCATCTTATATTTGCTCAGCTCACTAGCATACAAAACATGTTTACAATTCATAAATACAAATGGGGCTCGTCTTTGGGGATATTACAATCCCCTCCCCTTATTTTTGCATTGTCCTCAGTGCAATCTTATTTACACAACATCAACAAGATTTTCAAAATCTTCAAAAAGACGTGGGTATTCTATCCGCATAGCATCCTCATGCTCCCATGTCGTGTCCTTAGGACCGTACCAGGTCCAATGGACCTTTACAAGCCCTATAACTTGATTCCATAGGTGTTTTCTCTTCTCGTCCAATATGTGCACCAGATGCACTTGCAAGACACATTCTTGCTCCACCTGAATCACATTCCAATCAATCACATGATTATGATCAGTTATATATTTTTTAAGCAATGAAACATGAAACACATTATGCACAATCATGGATGCAGACAATGCAAGCATATATGAAACTAGTCCAATTCTTTCTAGGATTTCAAATGGCCCACAATATTTGGCTACCAACTTGGAATAGTTTCCCAGCTTCAGGGAACTTTTGTTGGCTTTCACTTTCAAGAAAACATGATCACCCACTTTAAACTCCTTGTGGGTTCTGTTCTTATCAGTATAAATTTTCTGCCTGTATTGGGTAGCCTTTAAATTCTTCTTAATTTTTAGCATTTTATCTTCCATTTCCTTGATAAACTCTGGTCCAACCACTGCCCTATCAGCTGTGTTATCCCATCTTACTGGGGTGTTGCACTTTCTGCCATAAAGTGTTTCAAACGGGCTCATCTTTAGTGATGTTTGATACCCATTGTTGTAAGAAAATTCTAGCAAGTTTAGGTAGTCTTCCCATTTAGATGGTTTGTCATCACATACATCCTTATCATATCTTCTATCACTTGGTTCACCCTCTCTGTCTTCCCATCAGACTCAAGATGGTAAGCAGTGTTGAAGTATAGATTCGTTCCGAACCCTTTGAATAACTCTTTCCAAATCTTTGAGGTAAATTTTGGGTCTCTGTCAGACACAATTGTCTTGGGGATACTATGCAATCGTGCTACTTCTCTCATATAGATATCAACAACATTATTTTCCTTGTGAGTAGTCTTCAATAGAATAAAATGGGTAGCTTTCGTAAGCTTATCCACCACCACCATGATTGAATCATGTTGCTTTTCGGTTCTAGGAAATCCGGTGATGAAATCCATTTTCACTACCTCCCACTTCCACTCAGGAATGGGTAAGGGATGTAGCAACCCTGTTGGATGCCTATGTTCATATTTGACCTTCTGATACTCCATACATCTAGTGATGTATTCTGCAATTTCCTTCTTCATGCCTTGCCAAAAGTAATGACTCTTGACTGCTGCCACTATTTTTTGATATCTAGGGTGCCCAACATAAGGCACATTATGCATTTCTTTCAAAATCATAATTCTCAATTCCTGGGAATTAGGTACATAAACTCTCTTTTTGTACAGAAGTGTTCCATCATCTTCCAATTTATAATATTCCACTTTCTATAGCATCTTACATTGCTGTAGATTTGGCACCAATTCCATGTATTGCAAATCTACATTTGCAACTTCCAAAATTCTTCCTTTAATATTAGTTTGATACATGGTAATGGTCATAACATGTAGTTCATGCACTCTCCTGTTGAGTGCATCAACCACTTTGTTCTCCTTTCCTTTGATATGCTTGATATCAAAGTCGTACTCACAAAGGAATTCCAACCATCTACTCTGCCTAGCATTCAAGGTTGGATGATCAAACAAATACTTCAATCCGTTATGGTCCATCCTCAGTTCAAACCTCCTTCCCATGAGGTAGTGCCTCCATTTCTTCAGGGCGTGTACTATGGTTGCCAACTCCAAATCATGACTCGCATAGTTATTTTCATGATCTTTCAATTTCCTAGACTCATAACATATTACAAACCAATTCTGACTAAGGAATCCTCCCAGTGCTTCTTTGCATGCATTTGTACACACTACAAAATCTTCATTCGGATCTGCAATCCTTAGGATTGGAGCACTGGTTAATATCTTCTTCAATTGCTGGAAGTTTCTCTCGCATTTTTCTGTCCATTGAAATTTTTTCTCCTTCCTTTGCAAGGAAGTGATGGGGTGAGATATCCTTGAGAACCCTACAATGAACCTTTTGTAATAACTAGCTAGACCCATAAAGGATCTGACTTTTGACACATTATTCGGTGTTGACCATTCTCTAATGGCTTCTATCTTCTTAGGATCCAGGACTATCCCATCCTTTGAAATGATATGCCCCAAGTAATGGATTTTCTTTTGATAAAATGAGCACTTGCTCAATTTGGCATATAGTTGGTGCTCTCTTAGCACCTACAACACCATCTTTAGATGTTGTTCATTCTCTTTCTCCGACTTGGAATACACTAGGATGTCATCCAAAAACACTATGACAATTGTTTCTAGATATTCTTTGAATACACCAATCATTAAACACATGAAAATAATGGGTGCATTTGATAACCCAAATAGTACCACTGTGAAATCATAATGGCGATACCTTGTTCTGAAGGTGGTCTTGCTAATGTCTTTATCCTTTATCCTTACTTGGTGATATCCTGACCTCATATATATTTTTGAAAATATCTTGACATCCTTCAACTGATCAAAGAGATCATCAATCCTTGGCAAAGGATACTTGTTCTTAATAGTCACTTTGTTAAACTGTCTAAAATCGATGCACAATCTCAACATCCCATATTTCTTCTTCACGAATAGGACCGAGGTACCCCAAGGTGACACACTTGGGTGTATATACCCCTTCTTCAGAAGTTCTTCAAGCTTCATATGTAGCTCTTTCAGCTCTGGTGTACTCATTCTGTAAGAATTTTTTGACACTGGAGCTGCTCCATGCATTAGGTTTATAAAGAAGTCAATATCTCTCTTCGAGGGTAGTCTTGGTACCTCCTAGAATACATCTTAAAAATATTTTAATACTGCATGGTCTTGAATCTTTGACACCTTATCCTTAGGTGTTTCCTCTATACGGGCTACAAATATTTGACAACCTTTCCTGGGAATTCCTTGGACTTTCCTTGGGTTTCCTTCTTCTTCCAGGCAAGTGAATTCATTTTTATGACAATCTAAGATGGCATGGTGCTAGTCCAACCAATCCATCCCAATTAGACAGTCAGAGGAACCTAAAGGTAATATGTTCAATTCCTCCCTTGTGCTCAGTCCATTCATGTCCACTGGACAAGACTTAACCAACTCAACAACCTTTCTCTTGGCTCCCATAGCCAACTTCACTAACCAAGATTTTCCATGCTTATTTCTTGGCAAATGAAAACTTCCCACCATTCTAGGATCTATATAACTATGACTAGCCCCTGAATCAATTAAAATAGTAAAGGTATGGTTATTTATCATACCTTCAACTTCAATCATGTGTAATTTAAAGTCATCTTGTTTGTTGTCCAGGGCTACATATATCCTTGGTGTTGTACTACCCATGTCCTCCACCTTTTCATCTTGCTGAACATTATGGACAACTCTCACTTTGCCATTTTTGTGGGCGAAATCTCTGTACTTGTGGTTTCCCTAACAACCCCAACATTGAATGGGTGTCTTCCTTGGCCTTTGTCCCCCTACTTCAACCATTCTCTCCTCTCTAAAATATGGTTGTCTTTGAGGACTGTTTCTTAAAAAGGGAGGTTTGTTTCCCTTCTGCCTCTGCTCTTTCTTGAAATTCCTCTTGTCATCCCAAGCCTTTTGAAAAGTGGGCTTTTCTCTTTGTTGATCATATAAGATTTTTTCTCTCCTTATAGTTTCTTCTATAGTTTTAGGATCATCATACTGGATCTTGTCACCGATGGAAGGTGGCAGTCCACTTAGATACCTTTGAATTTTAACAATCTCATCTTTGATGAAAGGAACATACTTCAACAATTCTAGTTATCTCCTTTCATACTCATCAATGGACATGCTACCCAGCTTGAGTTCAAAGATTTCTTTCATCTTTATGTCATAGTATCTCTTAGTAAAGTATTTCTTTTAAAAATACTTCTTGAACTCCTTCCAAGAAACATTTTTCTCTTTAATGTGCTACACCTACACAAGTTGATCCCACCACATAGATGCCTTTCCTTTCAGTTGATACATTGCAATTCTTCCTTCTGCATGAGAGGAATAATTTTGCAGATGGAAATATTTCCTCATGCCAAGAAGCCATGTCTCGACATCTTCCTCCTTCTGGTGCTCTCCATCAAACGTAGGAGGATTAATCTTGTTCATTTCATTCTTCAGTTCATCCGCTCCAGATCTCCTATTCTTTCTAGTAGGAGATGGGCTTGAACTATTGTGCTCCTTCCTCATAGAGTGCCCTTGGGAGTAATGATGGTGTCTGCCAACGCTCCTTGATTTCCTCCTTTCATCAGGAGACATGTGACTTACTGATTTACTAGAATCACTCCCCTTATCCAATTTCTTTTCTATCCTTTCCAGGCTCTGTATCAACTTTATGTTGAATTCTCCCTGTTGTTCCCTGGATTTCATGATCTTTTTGTTATCTTCTCTATGAGTCTAGGCATATTTCTACAATCGTTCAATGATTTTCATCACGTGCCCTTCCTTATCTATATCTTCTCCATGCCCATTGGAGTTCGAACCTCCACTCCCAACTGGACATCCATTCCTTTTACCGTGTTCTTTGAACTACAAGAATTATGTGCCTCCTCCATTTCTATGCAGTCAGTGAAAATTTGATTTGGTTCTGACACTCATTAAACTCTACAAAAATAATGTGCAGTCAACCAAAGTTTGTCAGGCCATCAATACTTAACAATTCCCATAGTATTCATAAACCAATATGATTCAAGAAAACTTTCAAATTCCATTTTCTTTATGAGCTCGACTCTGCTATAATTTTTGGGCACTAGTCCCTTTCTCTCAGTCCCCAACCCATGTGATCACAGATCGTGACCAAGCGCTATATCAAAATGTGCTTACCCAGGCCTTTGGCTTCGAAATTTTTCAAAGAAAAACACAACAATATCTCGGAGTTTCGGATTACCAAACTCGCGAAGTAGGACAGATCGTCAATCCACATCTACTCAACATTTGACGACTGACACTCACTATGGAACCTCCGACGTCTGAGTTTTGGGACTCCGGAGCTTCAGGACTTCGGAGGATTTCACATCCGCACATCCCAAAATGTTAATCTTCAAACATTCCCATGTCAACTTTGGTGACGTCATTACATCACATAACTTACACTTTTCCAATTGTGGGGGCATGCAACGGTGGTTTGGATTAACCCACATTTCATCCTGCAATTCTTCCGACGCTGACACGTAACCCCTCGGTGAAACCATTGTTTGGATTGCGGGGCTGCCTTGGAGAATTAACTCCTATGCAAATTGGGTCCCCACAACGTCTCCTGGCCGTCGATCTTGATGTATCATGATCAACACCCGTGTGGATCCTCCAACCTTTAACTATGTTATGTAACCTTGGGTCCCACTAACCATGCTCATACGAAATTCCATGTGGAAGAATACTAGGGGCTGACACGGGGCCCAGTCATATGGGTGACATGTGTCATGTTCCAAATGGAATTTCCAATCTCCCACGGGCTCAAACCCCCTGACACGTGGCACACAACCCATATTTCCATGTCAATCCAAGTGACATCATCATGCCACGTTACTCCAGAGTTTTGGACTTCAGAAGTTTTTACACTTGCTTCCTTCTAGTTCTCGAATTTTGAATTTTCGAACTTCTTTACCCTCCAAGCCCACATAGTAAAACTGTCACCAACTAAGGTGGTGGCACATGACATGCCTAGTAAGTTCTACGTCACCCCCGAACGATGTCCTCCTACCCTGCCACGTCTGCTCTTTTTCTTTGGAACTTAGGGTTTCAGAAGTTTGTGCATTACCACATCCCACTTCTCTCAATTGTTGAACTCTGAAGTTATGATCTGTCGTGAGATCTAATGGTAAGGATTATCCCTAGATCTAGAGTGTAGATCTCCTCCGGGACTTCAAAGTTTCAGGATTTTTCCTTTCTCTTATTTTTGCATCAAACTTCACTGAAGTTGCGAAGTCCGAAGGGCTTCCAAGTTAACTCTTCTACACCTTCTCCATATCTTAAGGTCATAAAGGATTTCCCTTCCTTCCGAACAGATCCTATGCCCCAACACCAAAAGTGTTGTAATTTCTTTCTCGGTGGCCAAATACCACATTTGTCGTGGTTTTATAATACCACTACACCTTTTGAGATTTGTAACGCAACCAAGGTAACTTCTTAACACTCAGGAATATTCTACGGTTTGAGATTGGTTGCTTCAGACACAATTTCCACTTGAAATCTTGGGTCCAATGACCGCTTATCTAGCCCATTCAGGCTCAGTGTTGAAACCATGGCTTTGATACAAATTGTAACATCTCTGGTCACCAACAGGCTGGGCAACGCCACTGCGCGGAACATACACATATATATAACATGCATTTTAATGAATTTAAAATAATTAACACAGAGTTACTACTACCATACAGATCCAAATGGAATTGACAGTAATTCCACATGAAACATAACACATGATACATTTCAAGAGACATATACATACATAACATACATAATTAAGCATGGAAATGATACTTATCTTTTAACTGGAGTAAAACCACCAATTGCGTGCAGACCTTCCACGAACCTCCCAGCCTTACATCGCATTGCTCATCACACTTAGCAGTGGGTCACCCTCAAGCTGGGACTAAGCTCCACCTAAGGTAAGGGAATCCTAGACTACGCTGAGGTTACAGGAAACTGCACAGTACAAATGGAAGGAATCTCTCAAGGATCCTTCTTATGCCCACTACTCATGAACTTTCATTCCCCACATTTCTATTCCACCCTAGGAATATGCACCTTCATTGTTCCATAGTCCATCGGTTGCTCCACTTCCCCTCTCAGGGTCTCGACAATAGGCCTGATCAGGAATTCTCAGAGCTTCGTAGCTAGTGCTAGACTCTCTCTAGGATAAAGACACTTCCCAACAAACTCTCTCACCTAGAGAGAGCTTCTCAAAGGCCTGAAAACCCGCCTCTTCAACCACGGGCCTGACAACCCGCTTCTTCAACAACTTCCACTCAGTTCTAGCAAAATGAGGACAACAACAACAATTCAATATGACTCAGAAAAAAGGAAGGCAACAACCCAAAAATGGCTAAGGTACGAACTCAATTTTGGCCAATGCAGACATGTTGTTTTCACAGGATAAAACATGTCAGCTTCCCCCCCCAGTGAGTGGTTTCTCAGATGTGCATGGATATATAGAGGTCGATCACAGAGGCCCAACATATTAGATGACAGATGGGGAATGGAAAGAGAACCCCCAAAACGGTTTGACTCTTTGGTTTTAATTGAATGCGCCCAGGTCGACACCTGTCTTCCTAGAGTTGCATGCACTCCATTCATCATATGTTGCCTTTCTAATAAATTAGGATAAGATTGCTCCTGTCCACCTTAGCCTTTAGGAAATAATAATAAAATATTATTCCTTTAGAGGTAAGCCCCCTATCCTAGCCCCTAAGCCCAAATACTTAGCCCCCTCCCTTACCCTACCTAGTGGAAGCTTAATCCCCCATCACTCTTTCTTCGTGGTCAGTCTACACACAACGATGTTTATATTTTATTAATGATATGCATAATTACATATACAAAAATCAGGCTCATGGCCTTAAGCATCTAGGCTCTCCAGCCTATAACACATAAGCTTACCATCTTCTATTTGCTCGGCTCACCAGCCTACAAAACATGTTTACAATTCATAAATACAACTGGGGCTCGGCCTTGGGGATATTACATCCAAAACCCTTAGTAACTTCTTTAACAATATGGATTAGTGACTTCTTTAACAATCTAAATAGCTTCATTTGGCTAATCTGAATAGTCTCCCAACCATACAAGGAAATAATCTAATTAATGAGATTTCTGTTGTTGGGATTTTCAGAAGTTTTAGGATTAGCCATATTGTTAAAGAAGATATTGATCTAGAAACAACAAACCTAGCCGAGGTTTTCATTCGCTCCACATTCTTTAGTTACCAAGGAGAATTCTATGAAAAAACCAACGGCATAGTAATGGGATCCCCATTGTCCCCCATTGTTGCCAACCTTTTCATGGAAAAATTTGAAAAGAAAGCCCTAGACTCCTTTCCCCTAAAACCATTAAGGTGGAAGAGATTTGTTGATGACACTAATGTTCTCTGGCCCCATGGGAAAGAGGAATTACAAAGTTTCTTTCAACACCTAAACAACATATCTAAAGAAATAAAATTCACAATGGAACTTGAAGAGAATAATAACATCCCCTTTCTAGATGTTCTAATGAACAGGAAAAGCAATGGGACTCTAGGACATGCAGTTTATATAAAAAAGACCCACACAAAAAACTATCTCCATGCAAACTCCCATCACCACCCCAACCAGAAACTAGGTGTCCTAAAAACTTTAGCCACAAGAGCCATAAGAATCTCCGATGAAGCACACCTAGATAAAGAAATAGATCACCTTACCAATACTTTTAAGAACATAGGTTATAAACACAAAGACATTAAGAATGAAATAAAGAAATCCCTAGAAATAACCAACGATAATCCCAACGTCCCAAAAAACCAGAACCCTAATAGAAATGCCTACCTTCCTTACATCCAAGGAGTAACTGATAGGATTGCAAGAGTCCTCAACAAAAAAATGATTAATACCTCCTTCAAGCCAGTTGAAACCATCAAACATAATATGAGATCCATCAAAGACAAACTTGACCCTCACAAAGGAAAAGAAATTTACAAAATAGAATGCTCATGCGAAAAATGCTACATTGGTGAAACTGGTCGCTCCTTCCATATTAGGATAAAAGAGCATGGAGCTAACATTAAGAATGAACGCATCCACACCTCTGCCTTAGCAGAATACTCTCTTATAACAAAACACCATGTTCTCCTAGAAGACACCAAAATTATCGCCAAAGAAAATCACCTCTTAAACAACATATTAAAGAAGCAATTGAAATCCGAAAACATCCTAGTAGCCTAAACATAGATAGTGGGCTAGAATTAAGCGAAAACTGTTTCGCTTCGATTCATAAAAATAAGAATAGAAATTGATAATCCAACCATTATAACACTATTATATAAACAATTTAATACTATATTATTTATATTAACTTAGTTTTATTAATAACCCTATATAATTAACCCTTGGTAATCACACCCTCACTTGAAAAACACTTATTAAATAAACAATCATTAATAAAACTATTAAACTTGAGATTATGAACATAATTACTTATAATAAAAACAATAAAATTAAAATTAGCATAATTTAGAATAACTTAACTTTAATAATAATGAACCCTAATAAACCTAAGTAACAACTTATATAAAAGATTTTTGTGATAACAAACACTAACATTTCTTCATTAATTAACTTAAAAACCTAGAACTTATGAATATAATTAATTAAAATTAAAACAATGAATTAAATTTTTCAAATATTAAAATAACATTAAACCTAAAAATAAAAAACCTTAAATAGTTTAATCAGTCAATAATTTTAATAAGATTTTTATTTAGTATTTAAAAACCAACTCTTCTCATCATTTAAATCCATGCTTCTTGTCTTGAAAGGAAATAACTAGAAGATATTTGTTTACTAGTAGATTATAATATAGTCAAACATTTGATATTAATTTTAGATGTGTTATTGCATAGCAC
>JASDQU010736019.1:5441-25003 GCA_032191745.1 Picea mariana | reverse complement strand
TTAGAACATTATGCACCTAACAAATCTAGGTCTAACAATTTTGTTTCCTTTTGTAAAAAAACCTAGGACAACCACTTGCATATCATTTGTGAGTACACCCATTTCCTTATTACATTATGAACTTTCAAACTTCTCATATCTTTTTATCTCTCCTATTATACCATGCGCATTCCCTAGCAGAGCGATTTATCATTACTTCCTTTGGAATCTTGGATAAGTTTTTTTTCGTTCATTTTCTATTATTTTTTTACTCATTTCCTTATTACATTCTGAACTTTAGAACTTATGATATCGTTTTATCTCTCCTATTATACCATGCGCATTCCCTAGCAGAGCGATTTATCATTACTTCCTTTGGAATCTTGTATATAAAAAAAAATTCATTCATTTTCTACATTTTTTTTACTATTTTCTACCTCTTGGGAAGGCCAGAAAATATTTTATATGAAATCACCTTGAACATACAAAAGTGGTAAATATTTTATATG
The DNA here is from genome assembly GCA_032191745.1 of Picea mariana. Taxonomy (NCBI): domain Eukaryota; kingdom Viridiplantae; phylum Streptophyta; class Pinopsida; order Pinales; family Pinaceae; genus Picea; species Picea mariana. Next base: position 24,515 of record JASDQU010736019.1, on the reverse strand, counting down.
AAATCACCTTCAACATACAAAAGTGGTAATTAATATAACTCCCAGTTTTTAGATTTGTTAAAAGATTTTTTTTCCTCTTTGGTTGTTCTTTAGTTTGTGAGAAAGTTTTTCATAGATGACTTATTTGAGTGTAGTTATGATACTTAAATGTTGTTTTTTTTATAATCCATTTGAATTCATTAATTTTTTATTCGTTTTAGATATATTATTTGAAGATGTTTATTAAAATTAATTTTTATAAATATTTAAGTATAAGTATAAAGTAGTAGGCTAAAAATTCTATGAAATGAAGATTTTTTCCTAGAATAATTGTCCGAAATCCGGTAAGAAGATTTAAGTGATTATTTCTGTAAAACCCAAGTGCCCTCGGTGTTTTTCAGCATGTTGAATCCATTTCTACATTCAGAAATGGATTCTGAACAACAAAAAATAGTAATTCGTGTAAATTTATATCACCAGATTCCGACAAAAAAGGTCATTTCGTAGAACAAGTAGCCAACGCCTAAGTACAAATATTTAGTTAGATCAGCTCAAAATGCCTTTACCAATCTACCCAAAAAAAATCCAATATATTTGATCAATAAAAAATGCTAATAAGGAAGTGATAAATTTCGGAGATGAACCTAGATTAATATTTTAAATACATTATAATCAAAGGGTTGAAATTTGAGGACCATGAGGTCATGAAAAAAAAAAATTGTCCCCAAAACTATGGACCCTCCTCCAAAACCATGGTCCCTCCTCAAAATCTTTTTGATAATCATCATGACTTAAAAAAAATGTATTACAGAGAATCCTTTAGAATATAAATATACTTCACAGATTTTTGGTCTAGTTGGAGTAGATCCAGTAATACATATGAGTTATATCGTGTATTAGACCAAAAACCATTAAAATAAATAATTGTAGTAACTAATTTATATATATATAAGTATTCGTTAACGTATATATAAAAAATTTCTAAACATATCACCTTATTAGATTTTTCCATTATATAAGCCCAGACAGTGGCTGGTAGGCTGGCTGTAGGCTGCCCTATTCTATACGTGGCTTGGTCAGGCTCGCCCGATAGTAGATAGATATAGTAGGAGGAGCCCGTAGTGACCATACCTTAGTGATAGGAGCCGAGCTCACTAAATAGTTCTCACTCTGAAATAGTTAACTATAGTGACTTAGTCAATCCTTATTACGCCGCTGGCGCAGATTCTTATGTGTTTCCTTCTTTTACGAATGCTAATGGAGCAGATTCCAATGAGATTACTTCCGACGGATGACGCTTGCGCAGATCCAAATACTGCTGCCTTGACTAAAACCCTAAAAGTCTAATTCCAACTCAGATGGTCCTCATGGCATACCCTTTCCGGTTCAGATCAGACAAGAAATGACCGGGATCCATTGAGCTCAAGAAACCATCCACTTGTGATCGGAACGGTGACAAATTTAGTCGTGTCAGAGACGAAGAGACTTGGAAAGGGAGCCGATTGGAGTGACTCGATACGGACTTGCAGTTGTAAAAGCTACTAACCCTTGGTGGAATGGAATTACCCATGGAAGGAATCAGCATTATATAGAGACTTGGCATAGCATAGAAATATAAATTGTTGAAATAAATGTCTTAGATTGAACTACATCCTTTAATGAAACCCTCTTTGAAGAAGAGGGTACTCCTATTCCCATTGTGCCATGCAATAACACATCTAAAAATAATATCAAATGTTTGACTATATTATAATCTACTAGTAAACAAACGTCTTCTAGTTATTTCTTTTTAAGACAAGAAGCATGGATTTAAATGATGAGAAGAGCCGATCTTTAAATATTAAGTAAAAATCTTATTAAAATTATTCACTCATTAAGCTATTTAAGGTTTTTTATTTTTAGGTTTAATGTTATTCTAATATTTGAAAAATTTAATTCATTGTTTTAATTTTAATTAATTGCGTTTATAAGTTTTAGGTTTTTAAGTTAATTAACGAAGAAATGTTAATGTTTGTTATCACAAAAATCTTTTATATAAGTTGTTACTTAGGTTTATTAGGGTTCATTATTATTAAAGTTAAGTTATTCTAAACTATGCTAATTTTAATTTTATTGTTTTTATTATAAGTAATTATGTTCATAATCTCAAGTTTAATAGTTTTATTAATGATTGTTTATTTAATAAGTGTTTTTCAAGTGAGGGTGTGATTACCAAGGGTTAATTAGGTAGGGTTATTAATAAAACTAAGTTAATATAAATAATATAGTATTAAATTGTTTATATAATAGTGTTATAATGGTTGGATTATCAATTTCTATTCTTATTTTTATGAATCAAAGTGAATCAATTTTCGCTTAATTCTAGCCCACTATCTATGTTTAGGTTACTAGGATGTTTTCGAATTTCAATTGCTTCTCTAATACGTCGTTTAAAGAGGTGATTTTCTTTGGCCAGAATTGTGGTGTCTTCTAGGAGAACATGGTGTTTTGTTATAAGAGAGTGTTCTGCTAAGGCAGAGGTGTGGATGTGTTCATTCTTAATGTTGGCTCCATGCTCTTTTATCCTAATATGGAAGGAGCGACCAATTTCACCGATGTAGCATTTTCCGCATGAGCATTCTATTTTGTAAATTCATTTTCCTTTGTGAGGGTCAAGTTTGTCTTTGATGGATCTCATATTATGTTTGATGGTTTCAAGTGGCTTGAAGGAGGTCTTAATCATTTTTTTGTTGAGGACTCTTGCAATCCTATCAGTTACTCCTTGGATGTAAGGAAGGTAGGCATTTCTATTAGGGTTCTGGTTTTTGGGGACGTTGGGATTATCGTTGGTTATTTCTAGGGATTTGTGTATTTCATTCTTAATGTCTTTGTGTTTATAACCTATGTTCTTAAAAGTATTGGTAAGGTGATCTGTTTCTTTATCTAGGTGTGCTTCATCAGAGATTCTTATGGCTCTTGTGGCTAAAGTTTTTAGGACACCTAGTTTCTGGTTGGGGTGGTGATGGGAGTTTGCGTGGAGATAGTTTTTTGTGTGGGTCTTTTTTATATAAACTACATGTCCTAGAGTCCCATTGCTTTTCCTGATGATTAGAACATCTAGAAAGGGGATGTTATTATTCTCTGCAAGTTCCATTGTGAATTTTATTTCTTTAGATATGTTGTTTAGGTGTTGAAAGAAACTTTGTAATTCCTCTTTCCCGTGGGGCCAAAGAACATTAGTGTCATCAACAAATCTCTTCCACCTTAATGGTTTTAAGGGAAAGGAGTCCAAGGATTTCTTTTCAAAATTTTCCATGAAAAGTTTGGCAACAATGGGGGACAATGGGGATCCCATTACTATGCCGTTGGTTTTTTCATAGAATTCTCCTTGGTAACTAAAGAATGTGGAGCGAATGAAAACCTCAGCTAGGTTTGTTGTTTCTGGATCAATAACTTCTTTAACAATCTGGCTAATCCTAACACTTCTGAAAATCCCAACCACAGAAATCTCATTAATCAGATTATTTCCTTGTATGGTTGGGAGACTATTCAGATTAGCCAAATGAAGCTATTTAGATTGTTAAAGAAGTTACTAATCCATATTGTTAAAGAAGTTACTAATGGTTTTAGCTGTAATATCCCCAAGGCCAAGCCCGAGTTGTATTTATGAATTGTAAACATGTTTTGTAGGTTGGTGAGCCGAGCAAATATAAGATGGTAAGCTTATGTGTTATAGGCTGGAGAGCCTAGATGGTTAAGACCATGAGCCTGATTTTTGTATATGTAATTATGCATATCATTAATAAAATATAAACATCGTTGTGTGTAGACTGACAACGAAGAAAGAGTGATGGGGGATTAAGATTCCACTAGGTAGGGTAAGGGAGGGGGCTAAGTATTTGGGCCTAGGGGCTAAGATAGGGGGCTTACCTCTAAAGGAATAATATTTTATTAATAATTCCTAAAGGCTAGGTGGACAGGAGCAGTCTTATCCTAAGTTCCTAGAAAGGGAACATATGATGAATGGAGTGCATGAAGCTCCAGGAAGACAGGTGTCGACCTGGGCACATGCAGTTAAAACCAAAGAGTCAAATCATTTTGGGGGTTCGCTTTCCATTCCCCATCTGTCATATAATATGTTGGGCCTCTGTGATCGACCTCTGTATATCCACGCACATATGAGAAACCACTCACTAGGGGGGGAAGCTGACATGTTTTATCCTGTGAAAACAACATGTCTGCACTGGCCAAAATTGAGTTCGTACCTTAGCCATTTTTGGGTTGTTGCCTTCCTTTTTTCTGAGTCATATTGAATTGTTGTTGTTGTCCTCATTTTGCTAGAGCTGAGTGGAAGTTGTTGAAGAAGCGGGTTGTTAGGCCTGTGGTTGAAGAGGCAGGGTTTCAGGCCTTTGAGCAGCTCTCTCCAGGTGAGAGAGTTTGTTGGGAAGTGTCTTTCTCCTAGAGAGAGTCCAGCACTAGCTACGAAGCTCTGAGAATTCCTGATCGAGCCTGTTGTCGAGACCTTGGGAGGGGAAGTGGAGCATTCGATGGACTATGGAACAATGAAGGTGCATATTCCTAGGGTGGAACAGACATGTGGGGAATGAAAGTCTGTGAATAGTGGGCGTAAGAAGGCTCCTTGAGAGAATCCTTCCATTTGTACTGTGCAGTTTCCTGTAACCTTAGCTTAGTCTAGGATTCCCTTGCCTTGGGTGGAGCTTAGTCCCAGCTCGAGGGTGACCCATTGCTGAGTGTGATGAGCAGTGTGATGTAAGACTGGGAGGTTCATGGAAGGTCTGCACACAGTTGGTGGTTTTACTCGAGTTAAAAGATAAGTATCATTTCCATGCTTAATTATGTATGTTATGCATGTATATGTCTCTTGAAATGTATCATGTGTTATNTTTCAAGAGACATATACATGCATATGTCTCTTGAAATGTATCATGTGTTATGTTTCATGTGGAATTACTGTCAATTCCATTTGGATCTATATGGTAGTAGTAACTTTGTGTCAATTGTTTTAAATTCATTAAAATACATGTTATATATATGTGTATGTTCTGCGCAGTGGCGTTGCCCGGCCTGTTGGTGACCAGGGACATTACAATTTGTATCAAAGCCATGGTTTCAACATTGAGACTGAATGGGCTGGATAAGCAGTCATTGGACCCAAGATTTCAAGTGGAAATTGTGTCTGAAGCAACCAATCTCAAACCGTAGAATATTCCTGAGTGTTAAGAAGTTACCTTGGTTGTGTTACGAAGCTCAAGAGGTGTAGCGGTATTATAAAACCACGACAAATGTGGTATTTGGCCACCAAGAAATAAATTACAACACTTTTGGTGTTGGGGCATAGGATCTGTTCAAAAGGAAGGGAAATCCTTTACAACCTTAAGATATGGAGAAGGTGCAGAAGAGTTAACTTGGAAGCCCTTCAGACTTCATGACTTCAGTGAAGTTTGATGCAAAAATAAGAGAAAGGCCGAAGCCCGAAACTTTGAAGTCCCGAAGGAGATCTACACTGTAGATCTGGGGAGAAGCCTTACCGTTAGATCTCACGATAGATCATAACTTCAAAGTTCGACAATTGGGAGAAGTCGGATGTTCTAATGCACAAACTTTCGAAACCCGAAGTTCCAAAGTGAAAGAGCAGACGTGGTAGGGCAGGAGGATGTCGTTCGGGGGTGACGTAGAACTTCCTAGGCATGTCACGTGCCACCGCCTTAGTTGGTGACAATTTTACTATGTGGGCATGGAGGGTAAAGAAGTTAGAAAATTCAAAATTCGGGAGACTGGAAGGAAGCAAGCGTAAAAACTTCTGAAGTCCAAAACTCTGGAGTAATGTGGCATGATGATGTCACTTGGATTGACGTGGAAATATGGGTTGTGTGCCATGTGTCAAGGGGTTTGAGCCCATGGGAGATTGGAAATTCCATTTGGAACATGACACATGTCACCCACCTGAATGGGCCCCATGTCATCCCCTAGTATTCCACCACGTGGAATTTCATATGAGCATGGTTAGTGGGACCCGAGGTTACATAACATAGTTAAAGGTTGGAGGACCCACATGGGTGTTGATCATGATACATCAAGATCGATGGCCAGGAGGCATTGCGGGGACCCAATTTGCATAGGAGTTAATTCTCCAAGGCAGCCCCGCAATCCAAACCATGGTTTCACCGAGGGGGTACGTGTCAGCGTCGAAAGAATTGTAGGATGAAATGCGGGTTAATCCAAACCACCATTGCATGCCCCCACAATTGGAAAAGTGTAAGTTATGTGATGTAATGACGTCACCAAAGTTGACATGGGAATGTTTGAAGATTAACATTTTGGGATGTGCGGATGTGAAATCCTCTGAAGTCTCGAAGCTCCGGAGTCCCGGAACTCAGACGTCGGAGGTTCCATAGTGAGTGTTAGTCGTCGGATGTTGAGTAGACGTGGACTGATGATCCGTACTACTTTGTGAGTTCGGTAATCCGAAACTCCGAGAAATTGTTGTGTTTTTCCTTGAAAAATTTCGAAGCCAAAGGCCTAAGTAAGCACATTTTGATATAGCGCTTGGTCACAGTCTGTGATCACGTGGGTTGGGGACTGAGAGAAAGGGGCTAGTGCCCAAAAATTATAGCAGAGTGGAGCTCAGAAAGAAAATGGAATTTGAAAGTTTTCTTGAATCATATTGGTTTATGAATACTATGGGAATTGTTAAGGACTGATGGCCTGACAAACTTGGGTTGACTGCACATTATTTTTGTAGAGTTTAATGAGTGTCAGAATCGAATCAAATTTTCACTGAGTGCATAGAAATGGAGGAGGAACAGAATGCTTCTAGTTTAGAGAACGAAGTAAAAGGAATGGATGTCCATTTGGGAGTGAAGGGTTCGAACTCCAATGGGCATGGAGAAGAGATAGATAAGGAAGGGAACATGATGAAAATCATTGAACGATTGCAGAAATATGCCTAGACTCATCGAGAAGATAAAAAAAAGATCACGAAAGCCAGGGAACAATAGGGAGAATTCAACATAAAGTTGATATAGAGCCTGGAAAGGATAGAAAAGAAATTGGATAAGGGGAGTGACTCTAGTAAATCAGTAAGTCACATGTCTCTTGATGAAAGGAGGAAATCAAGGAGCATTGGCAGAAACCATCATCACTCCCAAGGGCACTCTAAGAGGAAGGAGCACAGTAGTTCAAGCCCATCTCCTACTAGAAAGAATAGGAGATCTGGAGAGGATGAACTGAAGAGTGAAATGAACAAGATTAAGCCTCCTACGTTTGATGGAGAGCACCAGAAGGAGGAAGATGTCGAGACATGGCTTCTTGGCATGAGGAAATATTTCCAACTGCAAAATTATTCCTCTCATGCAGAAGGAAGAATTGCAATGTATCAACTGAAAGGAAAGGCATCTATGTGGTGGGATCAACTTGTGTAGGTGTAGCACATTAAAGAGAAAAATGTTACTTGGAAGGAGTTCAAGAAGTATTTTGAAAAGAAATACTTAACTAAGAGATACTATGACAGAAAGATGAAATAATTCCTTGAACTCTAGTTGGGTAGCATGTCCATTGATGAGTATGAAAGGAGATTCCTAGAATTGTTGAAGTATGTTCCTTTCATCAAAGATGAGACTGTCAAAATTTAAAGGTATCTAAGTGGACTGCCACCTTCCATCGGTGACAAGATCCGGTATGATGATCCTAAAACTATGGAAGAAACTATAAGGAGAGAAAAAATCTTATATGATCAACAAAGAGAAAAGCCCATTTTTCAGAAGGCTTGGGATGAGAACAGGAATTTCAAGAAAGAGCAGAGGCAGAAGGGAAACAAAAATCCCTTTTTCAGAAACAGTCCTCAAGGAAAACCATATTTTAGAAAGGAGAGAATGGTTCAAGTAGGGGGAAAAAGGCCAAGGAAGACACCCATTCAATGTTGGAGTTGTCAGGGAAACCACAAGTACAGAGATTTCCCCCACAAAAATGGCAAAGTGAGAGTTGTCCATAATGTTCAACAAGATGAAAAAGTGGAGGACATGGGCAGTAGAATACCAAGGATATATGAAGCCCTGGAAAACAAACAAGTTTACTTTCAATCACACATGATTGAAGTTGAAGGTATGATCAATAACCATACCTTTACTATTTTAATTGATTCAGGGGCTAGTCATAGTTATATAGATCCTAGAATGGTGGAAATTTTTCATTTGCCAAGTAATAAGCATGGAAAATATTGGTTAGTGAATTTGGCAAAGAGAGACAAGAGAAAGGTTGTTGAGCTGGTTAAGTCTTGTCTAGTGGACATGAATGGACTGAGCACAAGGGAGGAATTGAACATATTACCTTTGGGTTCCTCTGACTATCTAATTGGGATGGATTGGTTGGACTAGCACCATGCCATCTTAGACTGTCTTAACAAGGAATTCACTTTCCTGGAAGAGGAAGGAAACCCAAGGAAAGTCCAAGGAATTCCCAGAGCAGTTGCTATCAGAGAAATCTCAGCAATGTAGCTGAAGTGCTATAGGAAAGGTTGTCAAATATTTGTAGCCCGTATTGAGGAAACACCTAAGGATAAGGTGTCAAAGATTGAAGACCATGCAGTATTAAAATATTTTTAAGATGTATTCCAGGAGGTACCAAGACTACCCCCGAAGAGAGATATTGACTTCTCTATAAACCTGATGCCTGGAGTATCTCCAGTGTCAAAACATTATTACAGAATGAGTACACCAGAGCTGAAAGAGATACATATGAAGCTTGAAGAACTTCTAAAGAAGGGGTATATACACCCAAGTGTGTCACCTTGGGGTACCCCGGTCCTATTCATGAAGAAGAAATATGGGATGTTGAGATTGTGCATCGATTTCAGACAGTTGAATAAAGTGACTATTAAGAACAAGTATCCTTTGCCAAGGATTGATGATCTCTTTGATCAGTTGAAGGATGTCAAGATATTTTCAAAAATATATCTAAGGTCAGGATATCACCAAGTAAGGATAAAGGATAAAGACATTAGCAAGACCACCTTCAAAACAAGGTATCGTCATTATGAATTCACAGTGGTACTATTTGGGTTATCAAATGCATCCACTGTTTTCATGTGTTTAATGATTGGTGTATTCAAAGAATATCTAGAAACACTTGTCATAGCCTTTTTGGATGACATCCTAGTGTATTCCAAGTCGGTGAAAGAGCATGAACATCATCTAAAGATGGTGTTGCAGGTGCTAAGAGAGCACCAACTATATGCCAAACTGAGAAAGTGCTCATTTTATCAAAAGCAGATCCATTACTTGGGGCATATCATTTCAAAGGATGGGATAGTCCTAGATCCTGAGAAGATAGAAGCCATTAGAGAATGGTCAACACTGAATAATGTGTCAGAAGTCAGATCCTTTATGGGTATAGCTAGTTATTACAAATGGTTCATTGTAGGGTTCTCAAGGATATCTCACCCCATCACTTCCTTGCAAAGGAAGGAGAAAAAATTTCAATGGACAGAAAAATGCGAGAGAAACTTCCAGCAATTGAAGAAGATATTAACCAGTGCTCCAATCTTGAGGATTGCAGATCTGAATGAAGATTTTGCAGTGTGTACAAATGCATGAAAAGAAGCAATGGGAGGATTCCTTAGTCAAAATGGGTTTGTAATATGTTATGAGTCTAGGAAATTGAAAGATCATGAAAATAGCTATGCAAGTCATGATTTGGAGTTGGCAACCATAGTACATGCCCTAAAGAAATGGAGGCACTACCTCATGAGAAGGAGGTTTGAATTGAGGACGGACCATAACGGATTGAAGTATTTGTTTGATCATCCAACCTTGAATGCTAGGCAGAGTAGATGGTTGGAATTCCTTTGTGAGTACGACTTTGATATCAAGCATATCAAAGGAAAGGAGAACAAAGTGGTTGATGCACTCAACAGGAGAGTGCATGAACTACATGCTACGACCATTAACATGTATCAAACTGATATTAAAGGAAGAATTTTGGAAGTTGCAAATGTAGATTTGCAGTACATGGAATTGGTGCCAAATCTACAACAATGTTAGATGCTATAGAAAGTGGAATATTATAAATTGGAAGCTGATGGAACACTCCTGTACAAAAAGAGAGTTTATGTACCTAATTCCCAGGAATTGAGAATTATGATTTTGAAAGAAATGCATAATGTGCCTTATGTTGGGCACGTTGGATATCAAAAAATAGTGGCAGTGGTCAAGAGCCATTACTTTTGTCAAGGCATGAAGAAGTAAATTGCATAATACATTACTAGATGTATGGAGTACCAGAAGGTCAAATATGAACATAGGCATCCAACAGTGTTACTACATCCCTTACCCATTCCTGAGTGGAAGTGGGAGGTAGTGATAATGGATTTCATCACAGGATTGCCCAGAACTGACAAGCAACATGATTCAATCATGGTGGTGGTGGATAAGCCTACGAAAACTACCCATTTTATTCCATTGAAGACTACTCACAAGGCAAATAATGTTGTCAATATCTATATGAAAGAAGTAGCACGATTGCACAGTATCCCCAAGACAATTGTGTCTGACAGAGACCTAAAATTTACCTCAAAGATCTGGAAAGGGTTATTCAAAGGGTTCAGAACGAATCTGAACTTCAACACTGCTTACCATCTTGAGTCTGATGGGTAGACAGAGACGGTGAACCAAGTGATAGAAGATATGATAAGGATGCATGTGATGGACAAACCATCTAAATGGGAAGACTACCTACACTTGGTAGAATTTGCTTACAACAATGGGTATCAAACATCACTGAAGATGAGCCCATTTGAAACACTTTATGGAAGAAAGTGCAACACCCCAGTAAAATGGGATAACACAGCTGATAGGGCAGTGGTTGGACTAGAGTTTATCAAGGAAATGGAAGATAAAATTCTAAAAATTAAGCAAAATTTAAAGGCTACCCAAGACAGGCAGAAAATTTATGCTGATAAGAACAGAACCCACAAGGATTTTAAAGTGGGTGATCATGTTTTCTTGAAAGTGAAAGCCAACAAAAGTTCCCTAAAGTTGGGAAACTGTTCCAAGTTGGTAGCTAGATATTGTGGGCCATTTGAAATCCTAGAAAGAATTGGACTAGTTGCATATATGCTTGCATTGTCTGCATCCATGACTGTGCATAATGTGTTTCATGTTTCATTGCTTAAAAAATATATACCTAATCATAATCATGTGATTGATTGGAATGTGATTCAGGTGGAGCAAGAAGGTGTCTTGCAAGTGCATCTGGTGTGCATATTGGACCAAAAGAGAAAACACCTATGGAATCAAGTTATAGGGATTGTAAAGGTCCATTGGACCTGGTACGGTCCTAAGGACGCGACATGGGAGCATGAGGATGCTATGTGGATAGAATACCCATATCTTTTTGAAGATTTTGAAAATCTTGTTGATGTTGTGTAAATAAGATTGCACTGAAGACAATGAAAAAATAAGGGGAGGGGATTGTAATATCCCCAAGGACGAGCCCCAGTTGTATTTATGAATTGTAAACATGTTTTGTATGCTAGTGAGCTGAGCAAATATAATATGGTAAGCTTATGTGTTATATTTCAGAGAGCCCAGATGCTTAAGGCCGTGATCCTGATTTTTGTATATGTAATTATGCAGATCATTAATAAAATATAAATATGAGTGCGTGTAGACCAACCATGAAGAAAGAGTGATGCGGGACTAATATTCCACTAGGTAGGGTAAGAGAGGGGGATAAGTATTTGGGCCTAGGGGATAATCTAGGGGGGCTTACCTCTAAAGGAATAAAATTTTATTATTAATTCCTAAAGGCTAAGGTGGACATTGTAATGTCCCCAAGGCCGAGCCCTACTGTAAATCTTGGTTATGAAATGAATTGTAAATATGTTTTATAGGCTGGTGAGCCAAGTTTTTATAAGTTGGTGACATTATGTGATTGCTAGGGCAGAGAGCCTAAGGGTTGGAGCCCAAGAGCCTGATTTTGTACATGTATCAATGCAGAACATTAATAAAATATAAACGTTATCGCGTGCAGACCGACCACGATGAATGAGTGATGGGGAACTAAGATTCCATAGAGTGGGTAAGGGATTAGGGGCTAGAAGGTGGGAAGAGGGGCTAAAGTGTTGGGCCTAGAGGTTAAGCCTAGGGGCTTGAGTCCTTAGGAATAACATTTTAATATTATTCCAAAAAGACCATATGAGTAATATGTTTTTATCCTAACTTCTTTTGGAATGACATGTCACTTCCAAATGGTGGGAGGAATGCATGCTGATGGATGCATGTAGCTTCACGGGTGATAAGTGTCAACCCAAGACCATGCAAATAAAACGGCTAAGATGAGCCGTGGTGGGTGGGCTCCTCCATTCTACGTGATCGTCTGAGCGTGAACCGGTCCGACCTCTACAAGAGACCTCATGCATATTTTGAACCGTGCATCCCTAAAAGCTGAAAGCCTGTGTTGATTCCTAAGGAAGCTGGTACATTCCTTGACAAAACAGTTTTGAGCCTGTGTGTGGGATCTCTATACACCTTGTGCAATCCCGAAGCCAAATCCGTGAGTCTATTTCGTGATTGTTGAGCCTGTTTGGGAAGCCAGTGTCTGTTGTCCCAGTTGGTTGTTGGGGTCATGCAGTGCTGGACTGCGTGTGGCTTATTGGCCACTATGAGTTCTTTCTTATTATGTGTGTAATCTCTCTCCAGGTGAGGGAGGTGATTGTTGTTGGAAGAGGCAGGTTGTCAGGCCTGCGAGAAACTCTCTCCAGGTGAGAGAGTTTGCTGGGAAGTGGTTTCTTCCAGAGAGTGTCCAGCACCAACTTCGGGCTCTGAGACTTCCTTATCTGGCATGTTGTTGAGACCCAGAGATGGAGGTGTAGCACCGATGGACTATGCTTGTGAAGGTGTATACTATCGGGCAGAACAGGCATGTGGGGAATGAGAGTCTGGGAGTAATGGGCATAAGAAGGCATCCTGGGAAGAATCCTTCCAATCATTCTATGTTGTTTTCCCTGTAACCTCAGCCTAGCCTAGGATTCCTTACCTTGGGGTGGAGCTTAGTCCCAGCTTATGGGTGACCCACTGCTGATCTTGATGAGCAGCGTGGTCTAAGGTTGGGAGGTTCGTGGAAGGCCTGCACGTGGTTGGTGGAATTACCACTGTTTCAAAGATAAGTACCAGATGATGTTTTAATTATGTTTTGCATGTCTGTGTATTTATATTTATCATGTATTTTGTTGTTCATATGAGTTAATGTTGATTCCATGGATTATTTATGTCAGCAGTAATTTTGTGTTGACTCTGAGTTTAAATGTGTTTAACCTGTTTTAAAATGTATGTTATTAATTAAGCATAAAATGATGTTGTTCCGAAAAGTAGCGTATGCCCGACCAGCGGGTTGGATGATGGCCCGACACAGGGGCGTTACAGTTTGGTATCAAAACCAAGGTTTTGATGTTGAGCCTAGATGGGTCAGTTGAGTGGTCTTTGGACCGAGGGTTTGAGGAGAAATTGTGTATGGAGGACCAATTTCGAACCTTTGAATGCTCCTGAGTGTCAAGCAGTTACTTGACCGTGTTACCAAGCTTAGGAGGTGTAGCAGTGTTATGAAACCACAACCAGGGTGGCATCTGTCCACAGGGAGAGAGGACTCCACACCAGAAGTGTTTGAGTTGTAGGATCTATTCAGGGAAAAGGAGAACCCTCGTGACTGTCAGATCTAGAAAATGTGCACAAGGTTTAAAAACCCTTTTGAGTTGCACAAGAACTTGGAAATCGTGATACGCGAAATCTCGAATTCGTCGGGACCATCCATCGGGGGGGGCACATGGTTGTCGGGTGACGTTTTGGCACCTGGTAAACCAAATGGGAAGAACCCTGTTTTCGCAAGTCGTGAAATAGCGAAACCCGAAATCCTGAAACGATTTGCACCATAGATCGTAGGAGAGGAACTTGGACCATTGGATCATTTCGAAATTCGAGGATTGAAATGACGAGAGACTTGGAGTCACTACATCGTGAACTCCCGGTTACCGAAAACCCAAAACCCCGAAATCCCGAAACGCAGAAAAGATCTGCGTCGTAGATCTGAGAGAAGTCTACCCATTGGATTTCCTTGGAATGGACGTGGACACATGGGTGTGTACCACGTGATAGTGAGTCAAGAAGAAAAGTGAGAATGGTGGGACCTGATGACGTCACTGAAGGTGACATGGACCCTCCTGAACATACCATGCACCACTGTGGTTAGGGGTGACAACTGTGTTGTGCGCCCGGAGAGTAAAGAAAATCAGAATTTCAAAATTTGGGAGTTGGAGTGACATGGGGTTGGGATTCACTGCATCATGAACTCTAGGGTACCAAAGACCTGAAAACCCGAAGTGCCGAGTCCCAAAATCCCTACCAGGATTGGGAACAGTTGTGTTGTGGGCCCAGGGGAAGAGGGGTTGGAAGTTCGAGAGTTGGGATTTGAAGAGGGAAGCGAGTGCGAGAACCTATGGGGACCAAAAACCACGAAATCTGAAACATTGAAGTTTTGAAATTCTGAAATTTTCGAAGGACATAAGAACTGTCGAGGATTTAGTTGTTGGATCCTCATGTACAAAAACCCTAAAAACCGAAGTCCCGAAGTCCCAAAAATTTTCAAAGCCAAGCAGTGCTCAGAAAACTTAGTGAATTTGAAACGTCTTTCTTATTCACGTTAGTTAATGAATGTTGTGGTTTTTATTAAGGGTTTAAGGCCTAACAAACTTCGGTTGAATGCATGTTGTGTGTGCAGAGTTCAATGAGTGTCAGGACAACTAAGTATAGAAATGGAAGAGGTGCAAATTGCCTTCGAAACTGAGGATGAAAGGGTAGGAAAGGATGTCAACTTGGGATTCAAAGGATCAAACTCCAATGGGCACATAAGAGAATTGGATAAGGAAGGACATATAATGAAAATCATCGAAGGATTGCAGAGAGATGCCCAGGCTCACCGAGCTGATAGACGAAAGCTCATGAAAGTCAGGGATAGGTAGGGTGAATTCAACTTAAAGATGTTGAAGATCCTAGAAAGAATAGAAAGGAAATTGATAAAGGAGAGTGACACAAGCAAAATAGGGAGTCGCGAGACCCCTGAGAGAAAAATAAGATGGAGGAGTGGTAGCAAACATCATCGTCACTGCCCAAAGCATTCCAGTAGGGAAGCACATAGTAGTTCAAGCCCGTCCCCTACCAGAAAACACCGAAGATCTGGAGTGGATGAATTGAAGGGGGATATGAACAAGATCAAGCCTCCAACATTCGATGGAGAACATAAGGAGGAATATGTTGAAGCACAGTTGATTGGCATGAGGAAATATTTCCAACTGCAGAATTAATCCATTCATGCAGAAGGAAGAATTGCGATGTATCAATTGAAAGGAAAAGCATCCATGTGGTGGGATCAGTTTGTGCAAGTCCAGTACATCATAGAGAAGGATGTCACTTGGAAGGATTTCAAGGGATATTTTGAGAAGAAATACCTGACTAAAAGATACTATGACAGAAAGATGAAGGAGTTCTTCGAACTTAAGCTAAGCAGCATGACCATTGAGGAATAGAAATGAAGTTTCTTGGAACTACTGAAGTATGTTCCATTCATCAAAGATGAGGCTGTCAAGATTCAGAGGTATCTGAGTAGACTGCCACCTGCCATTGGTGACAAGATTCAGTATGATGATCCTAAGACTATGGAAGAAACAATAAGAAGGGCTAAATGCTTATATGAACAAAAAAGAAAAAATCCTCCTTTTCGGAAGGTTTGGGATGACTAGAGGAAGTTTAAGAAGGAACAGAGGTAGAAGGGAAACAAACCTCTCTTTTTCAGAAATAGTCCTCAAGGAAATCTATCATTTAGAGAGCCAAGAACAACTGAAGTGGGGGAACAAAGACAAATAACAACGCCCATTCAGTGTTGGGGCTATAAAGGGAACCATAAATACAAATATTGTCCCCATAAAAATGGCAAAGCAAGAGCTGTTCATAATGTTCAGCAAGTTGAAACATTGGAGGATATGGACAGCATAATGCCAAGGATCTACATAGCCCTAGAAAACAAGCAAATAGAATTTCAATCGCACATGATCGAAGTGGAAGGTATGATTAACAATCGAACATTTATTATTTTAATCGATTCAGGGGCTAGCCATAGTTATGTAGATCCCAGGGTGGTGGAAAGTTTGCATTTATCAAGAAGCAAATATGAAAATTCTTGATTAGTACAGTTGGCTACAGGAACCAAGAGGAAAGTCATTGAGTTGGTGAAGTCATGTCCTATGGACATGAAAGGATTGAGCACAAAGGCTGAATTTAATATTCTTCCTTTAGGCTCTTATGATTGCTTAATTGAGATGGACTGGTTGGACCAGCACCATGCCCTTATGGAATGTCGTAACAAGAATTTTACATGCCTAGATGAGAAAGGGAATCGTAAAATAGTCCAAGGGATTCCCAGAGCTATGGTGGTTAGAGAAATCTTAGCAATGCAGCTGAAGAAGTGTTACAGAAAAGGCTGTCAATTATTTGCAGTCCGTGTGGAAGAAGCATCCAGAGATGAAGTCCCAAATATTGGAGACCATGAAATACTTACAGAGTCTGAAGATGTATTTCAAGAGGTACCTGGACTACTACCTATGAAGAGAGATATCTAATTTTCTATAAATTTGATGCCTGGAGAAGCTCCAGTGTCGAAAGATCCTTATAGAATGAGCATGCCAGAGCTAAAAGAGTTGCAATTGCAGCTTGAAGAGATTCTAAATAAGGGGCACATTCGTCCCAGTGTGTCACCTTAGGGTGCCCCGGTTCTGTTCGTGAAGAAGAAGGATGGGACGTTGGGGTTGTGCATTGATTTTCGACAGTTGAACAAGGTAACTGTCAAGAACAAGTATCCTCTGTCGAGGATCGACGATCTTTTCAATCAGTTGAAGGGTGCAAAAATATTTTCGAAGATAGATCTCAGATCGGGATATCACCAGGTAAGAATAAAGGATGAGGGCATCAGCAAGACCGCCTTTAGAACAAGGTACTATCATTACGAGTTCACAGTGGTGTCTTTGGACTGTCAAACGCACCTGTTGTTTTTATGTGCTTGATGAATGGTGTATTCAGGGACTATTTAGACAAGTTTGTCATAGTCTTCTTGGATGACATCTTGGTGTATTCCAGGTCAGAGGAAGAGTATGAACAACACCTTAGACTGGTGCTACAAGTGTTGAGAGAACACCAATTGTATGCCAAATTGAGCAAATGCTCATTTTACCAAAGGCAGATCCATTACTTGGGGCACATTATTTCAGAAGAAGGGATCATTGTGGATCCTAAGAAAGTTGAGGCCATCCGAGAATGGTCAGCACCAAGGAATGTGGCGGAAGTTAGATCCTTTATGGGTCTAGTGAGCTATTACAGAAGGTTTATAGCAGGGTTCTCAAAGATAGCTCATCCTATCACTTACTTGCAAAGGAAGGAGAAAAAGTTTCAGTGGACTGAAGAGTGTGAGAACAGTTTCCAGTGATTGAAGCAAATGTTAACCAATGCTCCAATCTTGAGGATTGCAGTTCCAAATATGGATTTCGTGGTTTTCACAGATGTGTGTAAGGAAGGGTTGGGAGGAGTTCTCAGCCAAGATGAATTTGTAATCTGTTATGAGTCTAGGAAGTTGAAAGAGCATGAAAATAATTATGCCACTCACTATTTGGAGTTGACAACAATCATTCACGCTCTGAGGAAATGGAGACATTACCTCATGGGAAGGAGGTTTGAACTCAGAACAGACCATAACGGTTTGAAATACTTGTTTGATCAGCCAACCTTAAACGCTGGACAAAGTAGGTGGATGGAATTTCTATGTGAATACGACTTTGATATTAAGCATATAAAAGGGAAGGAAAACAAGGTGGTTGATGCACTCAGTAGAAAGGTGCATGAATTACATGCTACAGCCATTAGCATGTACAGGACTGATATTAAAGATAGAATTTTGGAAGCTGCAAATGTAGATTTCCAGTACAGAGACTTGGTAGTAAAGCTATAGTAGAGCGAGAGACCATAGAAAGAGGGAAATTACATCTTGGGAGCTGATGGAATACTTCTGTATAAGAATAGAGTGTATATACCCAATGTCTAGGAATTGAAACTTCCGATTCTAAAATAAATGCATAACGTGACTTACGTTGGACACCCTGGATATCAGAAGACTGTGGCAGTAGTCAAGAGATATTACTTTTGGGCGGGTATGAAGAAAGAGATCGTTGAATAAATCACCAGATGTATGGAGTGCTAGAAAGTTAAGGATGAGCATAGGCACCCAATGAGGTTGTTGTAGCCTTTGCCCATTCCTCAGTGGAAGTTGGAAGTGGTGACCATGGATTTTATTACAGGATTGCCCAGAATGAGAAAGAAGCATGATCCGATCATGGTTGTGGTGGACAAGCTTACAAAATCTACCCATTTTATTTCACTGAAAACCACCCACAAGGCACTAGATGTTGTTGATATCTTCTTAAAGGAAGTGGCACAATTGCACAAAATTCCTAAAACGATTGTGTTTGATAGAGACCCAAAATTCACCTCGAATATTTGGAAAGGATTCGGAACAAAACTGAACTTTAGTACAGCTTATCATCCTGAGTCTGATGGACAGACAGAGAGGGTGAACAGAGTAATAGAGGACATGCTGAGAATGTACATGATGGACAAACCATCAAGATGGGAAGACTACCTACATTTGGTAGAATTCGCCTACAATAATGGGTATCATGCATCGTTGAAGATGAGCCCATTTGAAGAAATTTATGGAAGAAAGTGCAACACTCTAGTGAGATGGGATAATCCAGCTGACAGAGAAGTAGTTGGGCCAAAGCTGCTCAAGGAGATGGAGGACCAAATGATAAAAATTAAATAGAATTTGAAAGTTGCCCAAGACAGGCAGAAAAGCTATGCTGATAAGAATAGAAACCTCCAAGAATTCAAAGTGGGTGATCATGTTTTCCTGAAAGTGAAAACTAACAGGAGTTCCCTGAAGCTGGGAAGTTGCGCCAAGTTGGCAGCAAGATTTTGTGGGCCATTTGAAATCCTAGAAAGGATTGGG